>CM044547.2:4769856-4897356 GCA_024416835.2 Perccottus glenii | reverse complement strand
TCATGTTATTAACACATTACACATTAGGAGACATAAGAATGATGAATAGGCCACTGGTTTTCATGCTGGACCAGGTAAGCCACTCAACTGCCCCTTTAGTCTTACCTTTGTGAGGATATGTTGATATTTGTCAAAATGATCAAATCTCATTGTGATTGTGTCCTCATGTCACGTTTACAACTTCAGTTTGTACCTGGACTTCTATCTGCCTAATTAAATGATCTTATACGTTAATTCATCATTTATAACAGAATCGTCACTGTGTGCTTCACTACTTTCCCTAGCTGTAGCTAGACAGACAGGTCATTTAAAGAACGAGAACAGGTGCCATGTCACCATTACAGGTATACGGTCCTGGTCTAGTTATACATAAGTTAATCCTGCTTTACCTGTGGGTTTAGTTCTAATTAGCACTGTTAAAGTAAAAGAGTGAACACCAATTTTAATAAGTAAGCCTGATGTAAATGCCCTTGGCTTTTGGATGGAGGTTAGCCGTCTAAGTCAGATGTATTTGTGTGTGAAGTGATGTATGCAGTGATGAGAAGATGAGGTGTGGTCTTTGAGTGCTTCTTACCTTGAGAGGGACCATAGGGTCCACTTTGAACTTGTCTGGGAAGGCTCTGCTGAGGGCGAGGTGGCGGGCGTGGACATAGAACTGTTAAACAAAGGGATGTACACCTTAGTTGATACTAAGATACCATCACAACCTGACCGTGACTAAAATGGCAGACAGACCCTTCCCAGGTATCTCCAGTCTAGCAGCTCCGACAGACGCTCTGTCCGGTTGCGCTGGATGATGCGCTGACGCCGAGACTGCTGACAGAAGCTGAACATAAACTGAGTCAGCTGGTTACAGGAGTCGTCTGCTGAGCGGAAGCGCCGGTCTATGATGTAAATTCCTGTCAGAACCATGGGAAGTCAAGTTTCAGTAACTGATGAAGGGCCGTGATTATAAATGTGACTGTAGAGACCCACCGTACGCAGCAGGGTCTGACACATGCTCCTCCATGAAGCAGCCGAAGCCGGACAGGTTGGTGGTGACACTGGGGATGCCCATCACCGTACACTCACCTGAGGAAATACGTTTCAGAATGTCCGGGATTTGTTGTTTAAGATTTGTTGTTTAAGATTTCTGCAGTTTTCTCTGTGTACTACTGTAAATTCCACCCATTTGTTCACATAAATCTTCTTAAGTATAAGTTCAAAGCTTATCCTGGTTTCTACTAAAGACTCTAAGGCTCATAAAACACTCGCTAGTAGTGCCTCAAAAACTCACTGAAAACGTAATTTGTTGGAAATGAATGAAATTGCTCTCACAAATCCAGTAGATTACACCAAAGTAAAAAGTTTGTCAAACCAAGTCTCAACTTCCACAACGTTTCCGTGACAATGGCCAGTGGCACTTCCAAAAATGTAAGTCATTTTGCACACAGGTTTGTTATGGCACAGAGCCGTGATGATAATTAAATTCCACCATGTAAAGCTAAGAGGACCTATAGATTTACTGACCAGTGCTTTTTGGCAAAACAGCAATGGGCAGCAAAGGTTAGAGCTGCTTATTTCTTGACATTTTCAGCTCAGACTGCCGAAGTAGAAATACAGAAATAATACCAGCAGAACTGTGAATATTGAGAGCCGGGTTATTATATGTGATTTCAGCAGCTGGATTTACTAAAGCCCAGTCTTTTATAAATCACACACGCAGTCTTAGGGTGTACAATAACCTTTGGACATATGTAAATGTGGGGTTGATATTGTGCCTCTGACTTTTATCCTAATGCTTAATCACCAAATACGTGAACATAATTGTCATTATCTTCTCCTCACCGTGACAAGCTGGTTGAAAGCTTATATGTTTCCTATTTTTCAGGAGATATGAGAACATATGCGCACCTTCTTTCTCAATCTCTCATTTATTTCAGATTATTGTTCTGATTAAAATGTCTACCCACGGATTGATCTCCTAGTGTTAGATGATCATTTTCGAATGTTACCAGGAGTGTATCCCCATGGTTCATAGTAGGACGGAAAGACTCCCAGGTTACAGCCACGGACAAAGTCCTCATAGTCCATGGGGAGCAGGGGGCTGGTGGAGGACAGGAATTCTGGGTGGAAGATGATCTGAAAGAGGAGAGTAAAAGAGGGACAGATTCAGGCTGTCAGGACCAGGCAAAAGGACTCACTCCAAGAAACGTGATCCAAAAACAAGGCGAAGGTCAAAAACACTAGAAACTATCAAACAACACACTAGGAAACGCTGGAAAGCTCACACTGGGGTAAAGACTATCTGGCACAGGACAGGGGAAAACACACAGACTATAAAGGGAACACAATAAAACACAGGTGGAACACATTAGGGGCGGAGCAGGTAATCACAGTGGAGGGAAAGACACAAGGGCAGGAAGACAATCTGGAACACAGACAGGGGTTAGTGATTTGTGATTTCACAATAAGACACAGGAAATGATACATAACATAGACAGACAGACAAACACGAGGGTGGGACATGACAGCACCCCCCCCCCTTTACGAGCCGTCATCCTCTGGGTGGCGATGGTGAAAATCCTGAATGAGGTCCGGGTCCAGAATGTCTCTTGCGGGTACCCATGACCTCTCCTCGGGACCGTAGCCCGTCCAATCCACAAGGTACTGGAAACCTCGCCCCCTGCGTCGAACTGCCATCAACTTTCGCACAGTATAGACCGGTCCACCATCAATGATCCCGGGGGGTGGCGGGGTTCTGGAGGCAGGGACCAAAGAGCTCTCCTTTACAGGCTTTATCTGGCTCACGTGAAAAGTTGGGTGGACTCTCATGGTCCTGGGGAGTTTTAGTCTGACAGCAACTGGATTTATGACTTTGGACACAGGAAAAGGACCAATGAATCGTGGTGCTAACTTATGGGACTCTACCCGTATTGGAAGCTCTCTAGTGGATAACCACACCCTCTGTCCAGCCCCGTAAGTTGGAGCAGTCCTCCTCCTCTGATCAGCGACTACCTTGTATTGATCAGAACTTCTTTGAAGGGCTTGACGAGCCCTGCTCCATGTGCGGCGGCAACGGCGAACTAAGGTCAGGGCAGATGGGATGCTGACCTCTTGCTCTAAAGCAGGAAACAAGGGTGGCTGGTACCCAAAAACACATTGAAATGGTGACAGGCCAGTAGAAGCATTAGGCAGAGTGTTATGGGCATATTCAAGCCATCCTAGCACCTTAATCTAGGACGTGGGGTTCTGCGAGGTCAAACAGCGTAGTCCGACTTCCAGATCCTGATTGACCCGTTCGGTTTGCCCATTGGTCTGGGGATGATGGCCTGAAGACAGACTGACAGTTGCACCCACAAGGCTGCAGAAAGCCTTCCAAAACTGTGCCACAAACTGCGACCCTCGGTCAGACAGCACATTCCTAGGAAAACCAAAGATTCTGCAGACATGAGTTAATAAAGCCTCTGCCGTCTCCTTAGCAGAAGGCAGCTTGGGCAGGGGTAAACCGCACCATTTTGGAGAACCTGTCCACCACAGTAAAAACAGTATTGTTACCCTCCGAAACAGGTAACCCAGTGACAAAATCCACAGAGATATCCGACCAAGGACGATGGGGCACTGGCAGCGAATGCAGCAAACCAGAGACGGGTGCATTGGAGGTCTTGTTATGAGAGCAGACATCACATATTCAGTAGTCTCCCTCTTCATATTTGGCGACCAGAACCTCTCTTGAGCTCTAAACAGTGTCCTGCGCACCCCAGGATGACAGGACACCCGCGAAGAATGAGCCCAAGATATTACCTGTCCCTGTAGTGCTGGTGGTACAAACAGGCGATTAGGCGGGACCCCCAGTGGAGCCTCAGTGTAGCGGAGGGCCTCCTTGACCTTGCGCTTGATGCTCCAGGAAATGGCTCCCAGAAAACAGGACTTTGGCAGGATGGGGGAAGCCTCTTCAGGGTCTCTGTCAGGGAAAAACAGTCTGGAAAGAGAGTCGGCCTTGAGATTCTTGGAGCCTGGGCGATATGATACTGTAAAATTTAACTGGGAAAAGAATAGGGCCCACCGGGCCTGTCGGGGATTCAGTCTCTTGGCTGCTTTAAGGTACTCCAGATTCTTAAGATCAGTCCAGACTAGGAAAGGTTGCTGCGTACCCTCCAGCAGATGTCTCCATTCCTCCTGAGCTACTTTAATTTCCAGCAACTCTCGATCACCAACATCGTAATTCTGTTTTGCTGGGGAAAGCTTCTTTGACAAGAATGCACAAGGATGTATCTTATCATCCTCTACTGACCTCTGTGACAAGATTGCCCCCACTCCCAGGTCCGAGGCATCCACTTCTACCATGAACTGACGGTTGGTGTCTGGAAGAGTAAGTATCGGAGTGGAGGTAAAGCAGTTCTTCAGCCACTGGAAAGCAGTCTGGGCACTAGGAGACCATGAAAACAGAACCTTGGAAGAGGTGAGAGATTGCAATGGGGCTGCAATGGAACTGAAATTCCTAATGAATTTGCAGTAAAGATTGGCAAATCCTAAGAAGCGCTGTACGTCCTTACAGCAAGAGGGAGTAGGCCAGTCAGCCACGGCTTGAATCTTGCCCGGATTCATCTTCAGCACCCCGTCTGCGATGACCATTCCTAAAAATGACACTGAAGGTACATGAAATTCACACTTCTCAGCCTTAACGTATAACTGATTCTTCAGAAGTTTGCCAAGCACCTGCTTAACATGGACTTGTCCCTCTTATCCACAAAGAAGAATCCAGCCCCAGGCTGGAGAGGAAGAAGGGCAAAAAATACCGGTCATGAGAGCGGAGGCTATGTACTCATCCATGGCCTCATTGCTCAAGGCTGGATAAGGAGTACAGACGTCCCTTGGGTGGAAAGGTCCCTGGGATGAGGTCTATGGCACAGTCATAGGGCCTATGTGGTAGAAGTGTGGTTGCCTTTACTTTGTTGAACACCTCTCGCAATTCCAAGTAGTCCTCAGGAACTGAAGCTAGGTCTGCACACTGGGTCTCCTCTGATGAGAGAGTGTTTACAGGCGCATCTGAAATGGAGGAGTAGGACTGGAAACACCGTTGGTTGCACCGAGAACCCCAGGATAATATAGCTTCAGAGGACCAGTCAATGTGCGGGTTATGTTGAATGAGCCAGGGGTAGCCCAAGATTACAGGGTGCAGGGATCAGTGAAGCAGGAAAAATTTGATCTTCTCGGAATGATCCGGAAAGGATAGGACTATAGGACTTGTGTGATGAGTAACGGTGCACAGGAGACGTCCATCAAGAGCGATAGCCTTTATTGCCGAGTCCAATGGGATTATGGATAGTCCCAACCTTGAAGCAAGAGTGATGTCCATAAAGTTGGCATCAGCTCCCGAATCAACAAGTGCTAGAAGGCTGCGAGAGTGAGAGGTGGTAGTTAACTGTATCTTGGAAAGTCGACTGGTACCAGTCTTGATAGTAGCCGGACTTACCAAGACTGAGGATCTGGGTGATATACCTCCACGTCTAACTGGACAGGTGGCGAGGAAATGGCCCAGCTGGCCACTGTAGATACAACGCTCCTCCATCATGCGTCGATTCCTCTCCGCAGAAGAGAGCCTGGTTCGGTTAGAGGAGGAGAGAAAGGAGCGGACATTGGGGACACTGAAAGTACCTCATCCCTAGAGGGCCCCTTCCTTCTCTGGTAACTGCCTGGCTGAGAGCGGAATCTCTCCCTCTCCCGAAGTCGATTATCAATCCTAGAAGCCAAGGCAATTAAAGCGTCGAGCTCGGTGGGTAGATCAAGCGGGGTCAGATAGTCCTTGAGTCGTTCAGAAAGACCATTGAAGAATGCATCCACGAGGGCTAGTTGGTTCCACCCACTATCTTCTGCTAATGTGCGGAACTCAATAGCATAAACAAAGACGCTACGGCGCTCCTGCTTCAAAGTTACCAGCGCCTTCGCTGCATCACGGCCCGGAGTGACAGTTTGAAAAACTAGGGTAAATGTCTGTAAAAAAAAGGGCAGCGAGTTGCAAACTGCTGACTCTCTATCCCATTCAGCTGTGGCCCATGCTCTCGCACGGCAGGACAGATAGGAGATAATGTAAGCTATCTTGGCCCGATCAGATGGAACAGAGGACGCCTGAAACTCAAAGTGAAGCTTACATTGAGACAAGAAGGGACGACAATCCCCCGACTCGACCGTGAATGTCTCCGTACTGGACAGCCGTATATGTGATGACTCACGAGTGACAGTTCTCGGGGCCGCTTCTGCCGGTACCTGGTCTGTGGCAGCACTCTCTGCTGACGCAGACGAGGTCTCCTTCCTCTGCATCTGCTCGATGATAAATACAATCTTTGCAGAAAGTTGGGAATAGGCCCGCTCATGGCCCTCTGCTAAAGCCCTCATCTCACGTTGGAGCAAACCAACCTGCTCCTCCTGTAGATGAATCCGTTGTCCCTGTGCCTGCAGGGCGGCACGCACTGGATTCGCGGAGTCCATGTTATTGGCCAGATTGTACTGTCAGGACCAGGCAAAAGGACTCACAGAGCAGATCCCACAAATGACAGAGGTTACAATATCTTTATTTCCGAGGCAAAGTTACAAAATCAAGACACAGGAAATGATACATAACATAGACAGACAGACAGACAAACACGAAGGTGGGACATGACACAGGCATGCTCCAAAAAGATCCCCCTGTGGAGAGGTGTTACCTTGACCCGGTCGTTCCTGTTGTTGAAGAGGCCGATGCGGCGCACGTTGGTCAGGATGGGGTCCGTGGAGTCGTCCAGCATGTTGTGAGTGGTGACGGGTGGCAGGCTGTGTCTCTGTGCACATCAGTGGAACAATCAAAGCTCAAACATTTTCTGAAACAAAACTGTGACTGAGGACACAGCAAAGACTATTATCTTTGCTGTGTCCTATGTTTTCACAAAGGCATAGCTTGTGGTCTAATCTAGTGTTGTCAAACTGATTTAATCTGTAAATTAAAACAATGTGAGGCCAAGACATTTATGGTTTGGGACAAGATGTTACGTCTCAATTTCAACTTCCCAAAGAAAAGGAGAAGGGTTTATAAAACATTTTCTACAACTGACTTAACACTGGTTTCTAGCCTTTTTTGAAGCAGTACAGCACAGTTTAGTTAAGTTTAGTACAGAATGACTTGGAACTGCGACCCCTAACCTGGCTTGTTCGAAGTGTCTTTAACCCTTTGGTTAAAGCGGTTTAAGACTGGTCCTCTTTTCAAAAGGTGAACTAAACACTGCAGTCCGCTGATAGAATGATTAAAAACATCTTCAAACCTAAAACACGTTCAGAACTGTCAGTGCTGCTAAGTCATTGGTTAATGGAAGTGCATTATTTTGCTCCAACTCCTTCTCTTCTGAAGAAAATATTTGTGCTCTTCAAAACTGAATCACTAGCTTTGGTGCAGACTTGGGGTTTCAGATGGAGCAGTGGCCATCCACTGCTTGAAATAAGAACCTGTTAATCTGATTACACATGCATATTTAATCTCTAAGTATTTGTAAAGGGTTATGGTACAGATGTAGGTCCATACTTTCCTGTATCAAAATAATAAATAAATAAATAATATAAAATAAATAAATAAATACAAAATGACAAGAGGAATAACCCCAGCCACACAGTGTCCAATCACTCTCCCCTCACTCTGTAAATACACTCCATTTCCAACCTCGGGAATATTGACACTGGCATAAATTCACTTCATTGTTCACATTCTGCAGGGAGCGTAGTGTGGGAACATACATCAGAGCAGTGTTATTAACCCGGGCTCACAGTGGACCCAGCAGGGAATCCCCTTGTGTTCGGTGTTTAATAGAGAGAGGTCAACACACTGATGGCTCTGGGGAAATGCACTGTCCCATTCACAAACTGAGTGGAGGAAATGGGACTGGGCAGTTGCACAGTTATATTTAGGCCCGAGCCGGTGATGACCGGTAGGGCCTATTGTTTTTTCTCGAGTTATTTTTAGTCCCGAGCCGGAGGGCCTATTGTTTTTGCTCGTTATTAAAAAAAAAAAAAGTTTTTTCTTTTTCTGCAAAATGATCCTCAATTTGACCCAGTAAACATGCACGAAAAGTCATTTTTATTGGTCCGAGAATTTAAGCCCGGCGAAAAATTTATGTATTTGAAGTCCCAAAAAAATACGAAAAATGACTCAGTGGCGACCCCTAGAAATGTCAAAATACACTGGGCCTATGGAAAGTGAAAGTAAATTTTTCCAATGTAGAAATACAAAACTTGGTACATCCATAGGACACCTCAGGGCAAACAGAAAAGTTTATGACAGCCACACTCTAAACTCAACAGGAAGTCCGCCATGTGGGGTGGAATGCGCGACCACCTAAATCGCACCCCTTGGGCAACAAGATGCAACTCATTGTGTTTAAATCTAAATGGCCCCAAAATTGGTGAGTATCATCTAGACACCTGTGCCAACCAAAGTTGTGACTTAGTTGTTGATATCTTATCGGGTATGGGTGTGGCAAGCCTGTAACGAGGTGGCCATTTTTGTGAAAATAAAACGTCTCTTAACTCTCAAACGCCTTCTCGGATCGAGTTGGACCCAAAAAGGCATTTGTGCACATTCATAATCTGAACTGAATCTGGGGCGGCTGTAGCTCAGTGGTAGAGCGGTCGTCCTTCAACCGGAAGGTAGGCGGTTCAAATCCCGCTCTCCCCACAGTTCATACTGTCGTTGTGTCCTTGGGCAAGACACTTAACCCACCTTGCCTCCAGTGGTGTTCCAGCTGTGACACTGGTGAATGGAACCTTAATGTAAATCGCTTTAAATGAAAGCGTCGTCCGTAAAATCTAACACTGGTGAATGTAAGTCGCTTTGGATAAAAGCGTCTGCTAAATGACTAAATGTAAATGTAAATGTAAATGTGAACACAAAGATATGTAAATAAAAGGGTTAGCTTTAGAAATGGCTCTCCAGCGCCCCCTACAAACTTATAATGGGACCCAAGAATTTAGTTTGTCATAGAGACATGAAATTTGGTACACACATTTCTTATGTCATGTCGAACATAAAAGCCAATGACAACCACCCCCTATCTATAATTGTGTTGCCATAGCAATAGACAGTGCATTTTCTTGTCGTTTTTGCTTGAGTTATATTTTTTTTTATTATAATTTTTCTGTAAAATGATCCTCAATTTGACCCAGTAAACGTGCAACTAAAAGTCAAATTTATTGGTCCCAGACTTCAAGCGCGGCGAAAAATGTATGTATTTGAAGTCTCCGAGGAAAAAGAATGAAAAATGACTCAGTGGCGACCCCTGGAAAATGAAAATACATTGTGCCTATGGAAAGTGAAAGTAAATTTTTCCAATGTAGAAATACAAAACTTGGTACATCCATAGGACACCTCAGGGCAAACAGAAAAGTTTATTACAGCCATAACGTAAACTCAACAGGAAATCTACTATGTTGGGTGGAATGCGTGTCCACCTAAATTGCACCCCTTGTGCTAAAGGCTTTTCATCTAAACAGCTCCAGATTTGGTGAGTATCATCTAGACACGTGTGCCAAAAAAGTTATCAAATTGTTTTTTGATACATTTGTGGCTTGTATTCGTAATGAGTCTGTGAAGAGGCAGCCATTTCTTTGGGAAATAAATGCCATTTCCCAATTGCCAGGATCCTTCCTTTAGAGGAGGCCCCTCCAGAGCCAAGGCTAGAGTCTTAGAAAACTCCTCAGAATCCTTTGGAACTTGTAACCTTGCACTTTTAGACAAGTAATATTTACATTTTGCCTTTTTAAACAGGGTGGTGCAGCGATTTCTGAGTCATCTCAAATCTCCAGCCAGTACTTTGTTTTTCTCGCCTTAGCCCAAGCATAATCTATTATTTTTAAAGGTTCAGTCAGTTCCCAGGAAAACCAAGGATTGTGGAGTCCTTTAACTCTAAATTACAAGGTGGTGTAGCAGGCCCCAGCAGTAGCACAGGCCCGAGGTGATGAAGCAGGCTCCAGCAGTAGCACAGGCCCGGTTATTTGACATTACCGTGCAAGAAAGCAAGAAATGCAATCCTCTGAGTGCATGTGTTTCACGGTCTCAAGGGAGACGAGGGCCTTTATCGTCGCTTGCGGCTTTAATTATATTTATATCTGTAACAGTTTGCTCACACATCTGTCTGTTTTTCTATTACTGTATGAGTCAAATAATTATATACAGACTGAGTCCAGAGAGAGAAATGACTAAGACCAGAGAAAAGACTCACTTAGTCAAGACAGAGGACAGACTGAGACTACAGTGGACAGAAGGAGTCCAGAGAAAGGCTGGACTTAGTCCAGAGAGAGGACAGACTTAGTTAAGAGAGGAAAGACTGAGACCAAAGAGAGGATTAACTCAGTCCAGAGAGAAGACAGACTGAGTCCAAAGAGAGAGGACAGACTGAGTCCAAAGAGAGAGGACAGACTGAGTCCAAAGAGAGAGGACAGACTTAGTTCAAAGAGAGAGGACAGATTTAGTTCAAAGAGAGAGGACAGACTGAGTCCAAAGAGAGAGGACAGACTGAGTCCAAAGAGAGAGGACAGACTAAGTCCAAAGAGAGAGGACAGACTTAGTCCAAAGAGAGAGGACAGACTGAGTCCAAAGAGAGAGGACAGACTGAGTCCAAAGAGAGAGGACAGATTTAGTTCAAAGAGAGAGGACAGACTGAGTCCAAAGAGAGAGGACAGACTGAGTCCAAAGAGCGAGGAGAGACTGAGTCCAAAGAGCGAGGACAGACTTAGTCCAAAGAGAGAGGACAGACTGAGTCCAAAGAGAGAGGACAGACTGAGTCCAAAGAGAGAGGACAGACTTAGTTCAAAGAGAGAGGACAGATTTAGTTCAAAGAGAGAGGACAGATTTAGTTCAAAGAGAGAGGACAGATTTAGTCCAAAGAGAGAGGACAGACTTAGTTCAAAGGGAGAGGACAGACTTAGTTCAAAGGGAGAGGACAGACTTAGTCCAAAGAGAGAGGACAGACTGAGTCCAAAGGGAGAGGACAGACTGAGTCCAAAGAGAGAGGACAGACTGAGTCCAAAGGGAGAGGACAGACTGAGTCCAAAGAGAGAGGACAGACTTAGTTCAAAGGGAGAGGACAGACTTAATTCAAAGGGAGAGGACAGACTTAGTCCAAAGAGAGAGGACAGACTGAGTCCAAAGAGAGAGGACAGACTGAGTCCAAAGAGAGAGGACAGACTTAGTTCAAAGAGAGAGGGCAGATTGAGTCCAAAGAGAGAGGACAGACTGAGTTCAAAGAGATAGGGCAGACTTAGTTCAAAGAGAGAGGACAGACTGAGTCCAAAGAGAGAGGACAGACTTAGTTCAAAGAGAGAGGGCAGATTGAGTCCAAAGAGAGAGGACAGACTAAGTCCAAAGAGAGAGGACAGACTGAGTCCAAAGAGAGAGGACAGACTGAGTTCAAAGAGAGAGGGCAGACTTAGTCCAAAGAGAGAGGACAGACTTTGTTCAAAGAGAGAGGACAGACTGAGTCCAAAGAGAGAGGACAGACTTAGTTCAAAGAGAGAGGACAGACTTAGTCCAAAGGGAGAGGACAGACTTAGTCCAAAGAGAGAGGACAGACTGAGTCCAAAGAGAGAGGACAGACTTAGTCCAAAGAGAGAGGACAGACTTAGTTCAAAGACAGAGGACAGACTGAGTCCAAAGAGAGAGGACAGACTTAGTCCAAAGAGAGAGGACAGACTGAGTCCAAAGAGCGAGGACAGACTTAGTCCAAAGAGAGAGGACAGACTGAGTTCAAAGGGAGAGGACAGACTGAGTCCAAAGGGAGAGGACAGACTGAGTCCAAAGGGAGAGGACAGACTTAGTTCAAAGGGAGAGGACAGACTTAGTTCAAAGGGAGAGGACAGACTTAGTCCAAAGAGAGAGGACAGACTGAGTTTAAAGAGAGAGGACAGATTTAGTTCAAAGAGAGAGGACAGACTGAGTCCAAAGAGAGAGGACAGACTGAGTCCAAAGAGCGAGGACAGACTGAGTCCAAAGAGCGAGGAGAGACTGAGTCCAAAGAGCGAGGACAGACTTAGTCCAAAGAGAGAGGACAGACTGAGTCCAAAGAGAGAGGACAGACTGAGTCCAAAGAGAGAGGACAGACTTAGTTCAAAGAGAGAGGACAGATTTAGTTCAAAGAGAGAGGACAGATTTAGTTCAAAGAGAGAGGACAGATTTAGTCCAAAGAGAGAGGACAGACTTAGTTCAAAGGGAGAGGACAGACTTAGTTCAAAGGGAGAGGACAGACTTAGTCCAAAGAGAGAGGACAGACTGAGTCCAAAGGGAGAGGACAGACTTAGTCCAAAGAGAGAGGACAGACTGAGTCCAAAGGGAGAGGACAGACTGAGTCCAAAGAGAGAGGACAGACTTAGTTCAAAGAGAGAGGACAGACTTAGTTCAAAGGGAGAGGACAGACTTAGTCCAAAGAGAGAGGACAGACTGAGTCCAAAGAGAGAGGACAGACTGAGTCCAAAGAGAGAGGACAGACTTAGTTCAAAGAGAGAGGGCAGATTGAGTCCAAAGAGAGAGGACAGACTGAGTTCAAAGAGATAGGGCAGACTTAGTCCAAAGAGAGAGGACAGACTTAGTTCAAAGAGAGAGGGCAGATTGAGTCCAAAGAGAGAGGACAGACTAAGTCCAAAGAGAGAGGACAGACTGAGTCCAAAGAGAGAGGACAGACTGAGTTCAAAGAGAGAGGGCAGACTTAGTCCAAAGAGAGAGGACAGACTTTGTTCAAAGAGAGAGGACGGACTGAGTCCAAAGAGAGAGGACAGACTTAGTTCAAAGAGAGAGGGCAGATTGAGTCCAAAGAGAGAGGACAGACTGAGTTCAAAGAGATAGGGCAGACTTAGTCCAAAGAGAGAGGACAGACTTAGTTCAAAGAGAGAGGACAGACTTGAGTCCAAAGAGAGAGGACAGACTGAGTCAAAGAGAGAGGACAGACTGAGTCCAAAGAGAGGACAGACTGAGTTCAAAGAGAGAGGACAGACTTAGTCCAAAGAGAGAGGACAGACTTAGTTCAAAGAGAGAGGACAGACTGAGTCCAAAGAGAGAGGACAGACTTAGTTCAAAGAGAGAGGACAGACTGAGTCCAAAGAGAGAGGACAGACTGAGTCCAAAGAGAGAGGACAGACTTAGTCCAAAGAGAGAGGACAGACTTAGTTCAAAGAGAGGACAGACTTAGTCAAAGAGAGAGGACAGACTGAGTCAAAGAGAGAGGGACAGACTGAGTCAAAGAGAGAGGACAGACTGAGAGAGGACAGAGGAGTTCAGACAGAAGAGAGAGGACAGACTTAGTCCAAAGAGAGAGGACAGACTGAGTCCAAAGAGAGAGGACAGATTTAGTTCAAAGAGAGAGGACAGACTGAGTCCAAAGAGAGAGGACAGACTGAGTCCAAAGAGAGAGGACAGACTGAGTCAAAGAGCGAGGACAGACTGAGTCAAAGAGAGAGGACAGACTTAGTCAAAGAGAGAGGACAGACTGAGTCCAAAGAGAGAGGACAGACTGAGTCCAAAGAGAGAGGACAGACTTAGTTCAAAGAGAGAGGACAGATTTAGTTCAAAGAGAGAGGACAGATTTAGTTCAAAGAGAGAGGACAGATTTAGTCCAAAGAGAGAGGACAGACTAAGTTCAAAGAGAGGACAGACTTAGTTCAAAGGGAGAGGACAGACTTAGTCCAAAGAGAGAGGACAGACTGAGTCCAAAGGGAGAGGACAGACTTAGTCCAAAGAGAGAGGACAGACTGAGTCCAAAGGGAGAGGACAGACTGAGTCCAAAGAGAGAGGACAGACTTAGTTCAAAGAGAGAGGACAGACTTAGTTCAAAGGGAGAGGACAGACTTAGTCCAAGAGAGAGGACAGACTGAGTCCAAAGAGAGGACAGACTGAGTCAAAGAGAGAGGACAGACTTAGTTCAAAGAGAGAGGGCAGATTGAGTCCAAAGAGAGAGGACAGACTGAGTTCAAAGAGATAGAGGACAGACTTAGTTCAAAGAGAGAGGACAGACTGAGTCAAAGAGAGAGGACAGACTTAGTTCAAAGAGAGAGACAGACTGAGTTCAAAGAGAGAGGACAGACTTAGTTCAAAGAGAGAGGACAGACTGAGTCCAAAGAGAGACAGACTGAGTTCAAAGAGAGAGGACAGACTGAGTCCAAAGAGAGGACAGACTGAGTTCAAAGAGAGAGGACAGACTGAGTTCAAAGAGAGAGGACAGACTTAGTCCAAAGAGAGAGGACAGACTTAGTTCAAAGAGAGAGGACAGACTTAGTTCAAAGAGAGGACAGACTTAGTTCAAAGAGAGAGGACAGACTGAGTCCAAAGAGAGACAGACTGAGTCCAAAGAGAGAGGACAGACTGAGTTCAAAGAGAGAGGACAGACTTAGTTCAAAGAGAGAGGACAGACTTGAGTCCAAAGAGAGAGGACAGACTGAGTTCAAAGAGAGAGGACAGACTTAGTCAAAGAGAGAGGACAGACTTAGTTCAAAGAGAGGACAGACTTGAGTCCAAAGAGAGAGGACAGACTTAGTCCAAAGAGAGAGGACAGACTAAATTCAAAGAGAGAGGACAGACTGAGTCCAAAGAGAGAGGACAGACTTAGTCCAAAGAGAGAGGACAGACTGAGTCAAAGAGAGAGGACAGACTGAGTCCAAAGAGAGAGGACAGACTTAGTTCAAAGAGAGAGGACAGACTGAGTCCAAAGAGAGAGGACAGACTTAGTCAAAGAGAGAGGACAGACTGAGTCCAAAGAGCGAGGACAGACTTAGTCCAAAGAGAGAGGACAGACTGAGTTCAAAGGGAGAGGACAGACTGAGTCCAAAGGGAGAGGACAGACTGAGTCCAAAGGGAGAGGACAGACTTAGTTCAAAGGGAGAGGACAGACTTAGTTCAAAGAGAGAGGACAGACTTAGTCCAAAGAGAGAGGACAGACTTAGTCCAAAGAGAGAGGACAGACTGAGTTCAAAGAGAGAGGACAGACTGAGTTCAAAGAGAGAGGGCAGACTGAGTTCAAAGAGAGAGGACAGACTGAGTTCAAAGAGAGAGGACAGACTTAGTTCAAAGAGAGAGACAGACTTAGTCCAAAGAGAGGACAGACTTAGTTCAAAGAGAGAGGACAGACTGATTCCAAAGAGAGAGGACAGACTGAGTTCAAAGAGAGAGGACAGACTTAGTTCAAAGAGAGAGGACAGACTGATTCCAAAGAGAGAGGACAGACTGAGTTCAAAGAGAGAGGACAGACTGAGTCCAAAGAGAGAGGACAGACTGAGTCCAAAGAGAGAGGACAGACTGAGTTCAAAGAGAGAGGACAGACTTAGTTCAAAGAGAGACAGACTTAGTTCAAAGAGAGAGGACAGACTGATTCCAAAGAGAGAGGACAGACTGAGTCCAAAGAGAGAGGACAGACTTAGTCAAAGAGAGAGGACAGACTGAGTCAAAGAGAGAGGACAGACTGAGTTCAAAGAGAGAGGACAGACTGAGTTCAAAGAGAGAGGACAGACTTAGTCCAAAGAGAGAGGACAGACTTAGTTCAAAGAGAGAGGACAGACTTAGTCCAAAGAGAGAGGACAGACTGAGTTCAAAGAGAGAGGACAGACTTAGTCCAAAGAGAGAGAGGACAGACTTAGTTCAAAGAGAGAGGACAGACTGAGTTCAAAGAGAGAGGACAGACTGAGTCCAAAGAGAGAGGACAGACTTAGTCAAAGAGAGAACAGTTCAAAGAGAGAGGACAGACTGAGTCCAAAGAGAGAGGACAGACTGAGTTCCAAAGAGAGAGGACAGACTGAGTTCAAAGAGAGAGGACAGACTGAGTCCAAAGAGAGGACAGACTGAGTTCAAAGAGAGAGGACAGACTTAGTTCAAAGAGAGAGGACAGACTTAGTTCAAAGAGAGAGGACAGACTTAGTTCAAAGAGAGAGGACAGACTGAGTTCCAAAGAGAGAGGACAGACTGAGTTCAAAGAGAGAGGACAGACTTAGTTCAAAGAGAGAGGACAGACTTTAGATTCCAAAGAGAGAGGACAGACTGAGTTCAAAGAGAGGACAGACTGAGTCCAAAGAGAGAGGACAGACTGAGTTAAAGAGAGAGGACAGACTTAGTTCAAAGAGAGAGGACAGACTTAGTCCAAAGAGAGAGGACAGACTTAGTTCAAAGAGAGAGGACAGACTGATTCCAAAGAGAGAGGACAGACTGAGTTCAAAGAGAGAGGACAGACTTAGTTCAAAGAGAGGACAGACTGATTCCAAAGAGAGAGGACAGACTGAGTTCAAAGAGAGAGGACAGACTGAGTCCAAAGAGAGAGGACAGACTGAGTCCAAAGAGAGAGGACAGACTGATTCCAAAGAGAGAGGACAGACTGAGTTCAAAGAGAGAGGACAGACTTAGTTCAAAGAGAGAGGACAGACTGATTCCAAAGAGAGGACAGACTGAGTTCAAAGAGAGAGGACAGACTGAGTCCAAAGAGAGAGACAGACTGAGTCCAAAGAGAGAGGACAGACTGAGTCCAAAGAGAGAGGACAGACTTAGTTCAAAGAGAGAGGACAGACTTAGTTCAAAGAGAGAGGACAGACTGATTCCAAAGAGAGAGGACAGACTTAGTCCAAAGAGAGAGGACAGACTTAGTCCAAAGAGAGAGGACAGACTGAGTCCAAAGAGAGAGGACAGACTGAGTTCAAAGAGAGAGGACAGACTTAGTTCAAAGAGAGAGGACAGACTTAGTCCAAAGAGAGAGGACAGACTTAGTTCAAAGAGAGAGGACAGACTTAGTTCAAAGAGAGAGGACAGACTTAGTTCAAAGAGAGAGGACAGACTTAGTTCAAAGAGAGGACAGACTGAGTCCAAAGAGAGAGGACAGACTGAGTTCAAAGAGAGAGGACAGACTTAGTTCAAAGAGAGAGACAGACTTAGTTCAAAGAGAGAGGACAGACTTAGTTCAAAGAGAGAGGACAGACTGATTCCAAAGAGAGAGGACAGACTGAGTTCAAAGAGAGAGGACAGACTTAGTTCAAAGAGAGAGGACAGACTGATTCCAAAGAGAGAGGACAGACTGAGTTCAAAGAGAGAGGACAGACTGAGTCCAAAGAGAGAGGACAGACTGAGTTCAAAGAGAGAGGACAGACTTAGTTCAAAGAGAGAGGACAGACTGATTCCAAAGAGAGAGGACAGACTGAGTTCAAAGAGAGAGGACAGACTGATTCCAAAGAGAGAGGACAGACTGAGTTCAAAGAGAGAGGACAGACTTAGTTCAAAGAGAGAGGACAGACTGATTCCAAAGAGAGAGGACAGACTGAGTTCAAAGAGAGAGGACAGACTGAGTCCAAAGAGAGAGGACAGACTGAGTTCAAAGAGAGAGGACAGACTTAGTTCAAAGAGAGAGGACAGACTTAGTCCAAAGAGAGAGGACAGACTTAGTTCAAAGAGAGAGGACAGACTGAGTTCCAAAGAGAGAGGACAGACTGAGTTCAAAGAGAGAGGACAGACTTAGTTCAAAGAGAGAGGACAGACTGATTCAAAGAGAGAGGACAGACTGAGTTCAAAGAGAGAGGACAGACTGAGTCCAAAGAGAGAGGACAGACTGAGTCCAAAGAGAGAGGACAGACTTAGTCCAAAGAGAGAGGACAGACTTAGTTCAAAGAGAGAGGACAGACTGAGTCCAAAGAGAGAGGACAGACTGAGTTTAAAGAGAGAGGACAGACTGATTCCAAAGAGAGAGGACAGACTGAGTTCAAAGAGAGAGGACAGACTGAGTCCAAAGAGAGAGGACAGACTGAGTTCAAAGAGAGAGGACAGACTTAGTTCAAAGGGAGAGGACAGACTTAGTCCAAAGAGAGAGGACAGACTGAGTCCAAAGAGAGAGGACAGACTGAGTCCAAAGAGAGAGGACAGACTGAGTTCAAAGAGAGAGGACAGACTGAGTCCAAAGAGAGAGGACAGACTGAGTTCAAAGAGAGAGGACAGACTGAGTTCAAAGAGAGAGGACAGACTGAGTTCAAAGAGAGTGGACAGACTTAGTCCAAAGAGAGAGGACAGACTTAGTTCAAAGAGAGAGGACAGACTTAGTTCAAAGAGAGAGGACAGACTTAGTTCAAAGAGAGAGGACAGACTGATTCCAAAGAGAGAGGACAGACTGATTCCAAAGAGAGAGGACAGACTGAGTTCAAAGAGAGAGGACAGACTTAGTTCAAAGAGAGAGGGCAGATTGAGTCCAAAGAGAGAGGACAGACTGAGTTCAAAGAGATAGGGCAGACTTAGTCCAAAGAGAGAGGACAGACTTAGTTCAAAGAGAGAGGGCAGATTGAGTCCAAAGAGAGAGGACAGACTTAGTCCAAAGAGAGAGGACAGACTAAATTCAAAGAGAGAGGACAGACTGAGTCCAAAGAGAGAGGACAGACTGAGTCCAAAGAGAGAGGACAGACTGAGTCCAAAGAGAGAGGACAGACTTAGTCCAAAGAGAGAGGACAGACTTAGTTCAAAGACAGAGGACAGACTGAGTCCAAAGAGAGAGGACAGACTTAGTCCAAAGAGAGAGGACAGACTGAGTCCAAAGAGCGAGGACAGACTTAGTCCAAAGAGAGAGGACAGACTGAGTTCAAAGGGAGAGGACAGACTGAGTCCAAAGGGAGAGGACAGACTGAGTCCAAAGGGAGAGGACAGACTTAGTTCAAAGGGAGAGGACAGACTTAGTTCAAAGGGAGAGGACAGACTTAGTCCAAAGAGAGAGGACAGACTGAGTCCAAAGAGAGAGGACAGACTGAGTTCAAAGAGAGAGGACAGACTGAGTTCAAAGAGAGAGGGCAGACTGAGTTCAAAGAGAGAGGACAGACTGAGTTCAAAGAGAGAGGACAGACTTAGTTCAAAGAGAGAGGACAGACTTAGTCCAAAGAGAGAGGACAGACTTAGTTCAAAGAGAGAGGACAGACTGATTCCAAAGAGAGAGGACAGACTGAGTTCAAAGAGAGAGGACAGACTTAGTTCAAAGAGAGAGGACAGACTGATTCCAAAGAGAGAGGACAGACTGAGTTCAAAGAGAGAGGACAGACTGAGTCCAAAGAGAGGACAGACTGAGTCCAAAGAGAGAGGACAGACTGAGTTCAAAGAGAGGACAGACTGAGTTCAAAGAGAGGACAGACTGAGTTCAAAGAGAGAGGACAGACTGAGTCCAAAGAGAGAGGACAGACTTAGTTCAAAGGGAGAGGACAGACTTAGTTCAAAGGGAGAGGACAGACTTAGTCCAAAGAGAGAGGACAGACTGAGTTTAAAGAGAGAGGACAGATTTAGTTCAAAGAGAGAGGACAGACTGAGTCCAAAGAGAGAGGACAGACTTAGTTCAAAGAGAGAGGACAGACTTAGTTCAAAGAGAGAGGACAGACTTAGTTCAAAGAGAGAGGACAGACGTAGTTCAAAGAGAGAGGACAGACTGAGTCCAAAGAGAGAGACAGACTGAGTTCAAAGAGAGAGGACAGACTTAGTTCAAAGAGAGAGGACAGATTTAGTTCAAAGAGAGAGGACAGACTTAGTTCAAAGAGAGAGGACAGACTGATTCCAAAGAGAGAGGACAGACTGAGTTCAAAGAGAGAGGACAGACTTAGTTCAAAGAGAGAGGACAGACTGATTCCAAAGAGAGAGGACAGACTGAGTTCAAAGAGAGAGGACAGACTGAGTCCAAAGAGAGAGGACAGACTGAGTTCAAAGAGAGAGGACAGACTGAGTTCAAAGAGAGAGGACAGACTTAGTCAAAGAGAGAGGACAGACTTAGTTCAAAGAGAGAGGACAGACTGATTCCAAAGAGAGAGGACAGACTTAGTCCAAAGAGAGAGGACAGACTTAGTCCAAAGAGAGAGGACAGACTGAGTCCAAAGAGAGAGGACAGACTGAGTTCAAAGAGAGAGGACAGACTGAGTTCAAAGAGAGAGGACAGACTGAGTTCAAAGAGAGAGGACAGACTTAGTTCAAAGAGAGAGGACAGACTTAGTCCAAAGAGAGAGGACAGACTTAGTTCAAAGAGAGAGGACAGACTGATTCCAAAGAGAGAGGACAGACTGAGTTCAAAGAGAGAGGACAGACTTAGTTCAAAGAGAGAGGACAGACTGATTCCAAAGAGAGAGGACAGACTGAGTTCAAAGAGAGAGGACAGACTGAGTCCACAGAGAGAGAGGACAGACTGAGTTCAAAGAGAGAGGACAGACTTAGTTCAAAGAGAGAGGACAGACTGAGTTCAAAGAGAGAGGACAGACTTAGTTCAAAGAGAGAGGACAGACTGATTCCAAAGAGAGAGGACAGACTGAGTTCAAAGAGAGAGGACAGACTGAGTCCAAAGAGAGAGGACAGACTGAGTCCAAAGAGAGAGGACAGACTGAGTTCAAAGAGAGAGGACAGACTTAGTTCAAAGAGAGAGGACAGACTTAGTTCAAAGAGAGAGGACAGACTGATTCCAAAGAGAGAGGACAGACTTAGTCCAAAGAGAGAGGACAGACTTAGTTCAAAGAGAGAGGACAGACTGATTCCAAAGAGAGAGGACAGACTGAGTTCAAAGAGAGAGGACAGACTGAGTTCAAAGAGAGAGGACAGACTGAGTCCAAAGAGAGAGGACAGACTGAGTTCAAAGAGAGAGGACAGACTTAGTTCAAAGAGAGAGGACAGACTTAGTTCAAAGAGAGAGGACAGACTGATTCCAAAGAGAGAGGACAGACTGATTCCAAAGAGAGAGGACAGACTGAGTTCAAAGAGAGAGGACAGACTTAGTTCAAAGAGAGAGGACAGACTGAGTCCAAAGAGAGAGGACAGACTTAGTTCAAAGAGAGAGGACAGACTGATTCCAAAGAGAGAGGACAGACTGAGTTCAAAGAGAGAGGACAGACTTAGTTCAAAGAGAGAGGACAGACTTAGTTCAAAGAGAGAGGACAGACTTAGTTCAAAGAGAGAGGACAGACTGATTCCAAAGAGAGAGGACAGACTGAGTTCAAAGAGAGAGGACAGACTTAGTTCAAAGAGAGAGGACAGACTGATTCCAAAGAGAGAGGACAGACTGAGTTCAAAGAGAGAGGACAGACTGATTCCAAAGAGAGAGGACAGACTGAGTTCAAAGAGAGAGGACAGACTTAGTTCAAAGAGAGAGGACAGACTGATTCCAAAGAGAGAGGACAGACTGAGTTCAAAGAGAGAGGACAGACTGAGTCCAAAGAGAGAGGACAGACTGAGTTCAAAGAGAGAGGACAGACTTAGTTCAAAGAGAGAGGACAGACTTAGTCCAAAGAGAGAGGACAGACTTAGTTCAAAGAGAGAGGACAGACTGATTCCAAAGAGAGAGGACAGACTGAGTTCAAAGAGAGAGGACAGACTTAGTTCAAAGAGAGAGGACAGACTGATTCCAAAGAGAGAGGACAGACTGAGTTCAAAGAGAGAGGACAGACTGAGTCCAAAGAGAGAGGACAGACTGAGTCCAAAGAGAGAGGACAGACTGAGTCCAAAGAGAGAGGACAGACTTAGTTCAAAGAGAGAGGACAGACTGATTCCAAAGAGAGAGGACAGACTGAGTTTAAAGAGAGAGGACAGACTGATTCCAAAGAGAGAGGACAGACTGAGTTCAAAGAGAGAGGACAGACTGAGTCCAAAGAGAGAGGACAGACTGAGTTCAAAGAGAGAGGACAGACTTAGTTCAAAGAGAGAGGACAGACTTAGTCCAAAGAGAGAGGACAGACTTAGTTCAAAGAGAGAGGACAGACTGATTCCAAAGAGAGAGGACAGACTGAGTTCAAAGAGAGAGGACAGACTGAGTCCAAAGAGAGAGGACAGACTGAGTCCAAAGAGAGAGGACAGACTGAGTTCAAAGAGAGAGGACAGACTGAGTTCAAAGAGAGTGGACAGACTTAGTCCAAAGAGAGAGGACAGACTTAGTTCAAAGAGAGAGGACAGACTTAGTTCAAAGAGAGAGGACAGACTTAGTTCAAAGAGAGAGGACAGACTGATTCCAAAGAGAGAGGACAGACTGAGTTCAAAGAGAGAGGACAGACTTAGTCCAAAGAGAGAGGACAGACTTAGTTCAAAGAGAGAGGACAGACTGAGTTCAAAGGGAGAGGACAGACTTAGTCCAAAGAGAGAGGACAGACTAAATTCAAAGAGAGAGGTCAGATTGAGTCCAAAGAGAGAGGACAGACTTAGTCCAAAGAGAGAGGACAGACTGAGTTCAAAGAGAGAGGACAGACTTAGTCCAAAGAGAGAGGACAGACTTAGTCCAAAGAGAGAGGACAGATTGAGTTCAAAGAGAGAGGACAGACTTAGTCCAAAGAGAGAGGACAGACTGAGTTCAAAGAGAGAGGACAGACTTAGTCCAAAGAGAGAGGACAGACTGAGTCCAAAGAGAGAGGACAGACTTAGTCCAAAGAGAGAGGACAGACTGAGTCCAAAGAGAGAGGACAGACTGAGTCCAAAGAGAGAGGACAGACTGAGTCCAAAGGGAGAGGACAGACTGAGTCCAAAGAGAGAGGACAGACTTAATTCAAAGAGAGAGGACAGACTGAGTCCAAAGAGAGAGGACAGACTTAGTCCAAAGAGAGAGGACAGACTGAGTCCAAAGAGAGAGGACAGACTGAGTCCAAAGAGAGAGGACAGACTGAGTCCAAAGGGAGAGGACAGACTGAGTCCAAAGAGAGAGGACAGACTGAGTCCAAAGAGAGAGGACAGACTGAGTCCACAGAGAGAGGACAGACTTAGTCCAAAGAGAGAGGACAGACTGAGTCCAAAGGGAGAGGACAGACTGAGTCCAAAGAGAGAGGACAGACTGAGTCCAAAGGGAGAGGACAGACTGAGTCCAAAGAGAGAGGACAGACTGAGTCCACAGAGAGAGGACAGACTGAGTCCAAAGGGAGAGGACAGACTGAGTCCAAAGAGAGAGGACAGACTGAGTCCACAGAGAGAGGACAGACTGAGTCCAAAGAGAGAGGACAGACTGAGTCCAAAGAGAGAGGACAGACTGAGTCCAAAGAGAGAAGACAGACTGAGTCCACAGAGAGAGGACAGACTGAGTCCAAAGAGAGGGTCACTGACTAAAGTGTTTCATTCAAATAGAGATCATCAGAGGAGCAGAAAAAAAAGAGTTTAAAACTAGCTGGACTAGTCCATAAATATTGGATGTGCTGCTGTCATAAGGCACTTTAGAATAAAACAGAGCCCTTGAGAAAGCCTTTTCCTGCTGCAGTGTTGTGTCGTTTCATACAACACATAGATATCAAGACATGGTTGAGTAGAAACAGTAGCAGGCTATTGTACCTGTGTGGCAAAGATGGCTCTCTTCATGATGGTGAAGTCATCTCGGTCCAGAATGGTGTTCATGTCAGGGATCTGCCCTCTGAACAGAAAACACTAGCATTTAACACCAGTGCTTTTAAACATGTCCAGTTAACAAAGAGCATATAGTGTTAGATATAGAGGAGCGACAAATATAGTCAACAATAATAATCAATTAATGTGTGATATGCAGCATTAAACCAGACCTAACCAAAAAAAAAAAAAAAAAAAAATATATATATATATATATATATATATAAAATCAACCAAGACAAATCTAGGACTACACTAAACCTTTACCAATCCAGATATAAAATAGATGATAAAAATGGCCTACTGGAATTTAAACCAACATAGGACAAAATCAAATCAAGTGTAACACATTCTTTGCTTTTCCCTCACAAAGCAGACCGCAGTGGCTCAGAGCGGTTGTCCCTCAACCAGAAGGTTGGTGGTTTAATTCCAGCTCTCCCCACAGTTCATACTGTTGTTGTGTCCTTGGGCAAGACCCTCCTTGTCCCCAGTGGTGTAAGTTGCTTTGGATAAAAGTGTCAGCTAAATGTAAATGTAAATTTTATTTTATATAGCACATTTTATGCGACCAGCACAGGCTTAAATAAATAAGAAAATAAATAAAGAAAAATGCAGTTTAAGAGTATGACAATGCATAATATTGCCCATTCATTATCATTAACATTTACCTTTGTTTGTTTGTTTGCAATGCATTTCAAATCAAATGCCTTAAAAGAAAAAAAATTCTCAGGCTCAGCCTAAAGCATGCCATTAAATACACATTTAAAATAAAATAAATGTAGGTTAATCCAAAAGCTGCATTTTAAAGTTTACAGTGCATTTAGTGATTATGAATCAAAACACTTGCATTTGTATATAACAATAGAATAGTTCTCTGAATAGTTCTACATTGTCCTGACAAGCGGGGAGAGAGAAGAGTGGGGATAATCTTGGCTTGATGGTGCTTGCACTAAGCTAAAAAAACAATTGAGCCAACTACTTTACTGACACAGTGATTATTGTGCTAATATTAAAACGATCTGGGGGAGATTTTGTTCATACAACCAGGGCACGTGGATACAAACGGCACATGCTCCAGATCTCAGTGGATGTGTCAAAGTGGCTTTAGCTGCCACAGGCTTGGATGGACGTGTCCGCCCAAATCATTAAGGCAACGTAAAAATAATCTAGCCATTTTTCTAATTTAATTACTCGATTTATTTGATGAATCGTTTCAGCTCTTAACAGAACAAAATAAGGCTGTAAAGAACAAAACATAAGCATTAGGATGGCTGGTCTTAAAAACACATGTGGAAATTAGTTAAACTGAAGTCTTACATTTACTATGATTTAAAATATAGCAGTGTGCTCTACCCATCACACTAATATAAATGTAGGCCAATAAAAAGTATATCTTAAATATAAATATTGACATATAAATGTAATACTAATATAACACAAGATTTCATTTCATAATCACTTTGCCATATTTTTCTTCCTTCTGCTGAACTCAGAGTGAACAGGTTTTTATTGAACTTACTCTAAACCTGTTTCTGAAACAATAAACACTGAGTTGGGCAGGTCTGAGCAGGAGAACCCTGAGTTCAGATTTAAACTCAACCAGCTGCCTGGTAACAAAGACAAAGAAAGACAGAACAAAGCAAACTGATAACTGATGATGAAGAAGAAAAAGGGTTTGTACTTAGAGTAAGAAAAAGTGTCTGTTCAGGTCCAGCAACTTACTTTAGGAGAGCATCGTAGAGCCTCTTTCCAAATTTCTCCTTCACAGTGTGAGCTGTGTCCCTGTAAGATATTGTTGTGTGTGTTACTTAGTGTTGTAGTCAAGACCCAGACAAAGTTATGTCCCAGACCAGAGAGTATCAAGACCTGGCCCAAAACAAGACTTTTTGCTATCAAGACTGAGTCAAGACCAAGCAATAGATCCCTCAATAGATAAGATGTGTATTCAACATGTAATGTGCACTGGTGTGTGCACTGATGCATGTCATACCAGAGCTGCTTCCGAACGGCCTGTCCCTTCAGAGACTCCACATTGAAGTTGTTGGTATGGGCGGGCATGATGAAGAAGACCACCACAGTCAAGTCGCTCCTGTGGACCTGCACACACAAGTACTTGTCACTGCAGAGCTGCTCTGACCCTCCTCTTTGTGTCTGACTTTAGGGTCATTACTCGCAGCAGGTAGTTAAGTCTGGACAGGGACTCTAGGAACAGATCTGCCCCTTTGTTGGAAAACTCATAGCGGCCGGCGATGAAGAAGATGAGAGTTTTGTCCAGGTCAAAGTCCAGGTGACTGCAAAAGAACCACAACAGACATCAGCTCATTAATACCTCTGAGGAAATGCAGCATTTATCAATAAAATACTCTAGATTCAAATGTACTTCTTGGATACATCTTGGATATGTCTTGGATACATCCATTTAAAGGTGTACAAAAGAAAGCAAAACTATAAGCAATGATCATTTTCCTAAAATCTGGTCAATCTGAACCTGCTGTAATGTAGGAATATGTATAGTGTGTGTATTTTGCCATGACCTCTAAAGGTCACACTAAACGATTCACAATACACTGACATTTATTAGAGGCTGATATTTTTTAAATATCCCAATCCTGTAAAGATAACATGAAGACTGACAAGAGAGAGAGAACTTTTTTGAATAGGGGGACATGATCATAACCCGGACAAGGCATTATGAATGTATTAAAATAGTAAATAAATAAATAAATAAATAAACCATATCCAACATGTCCTTACCACAAATGATCATGGAACAGGTCTTTTTTACAGGGACACAAACATCAATAAACACTAATATGAACAAATGAACTTGAAAAAAACTGACCAATCTGAGAGTAAGGGGCTGGCCTTGTGACATAGACCACTGCTGCCCAAACCTTTTCTCCCAGAGGGCCTAAACAGAATCAGGCACAAGAACCTTTTGCATGTAATGAAAAGAAATACTCTTCCTCTCAGGTTTGTTTCAAATGTCTTTTGTCAGTGGCCACTGCCTATGCCTCCATTTTGGTCTGACAAGGTAGTGCCTAAATAAAAGTCTGCAAACTTCAGCTGTTTGACCCAGACCTCTCAGAAAGCCATCAAAATAGGACTAGTTGTGTAAATGTGCACACATGTACAGACCTACCTGCATAGGCGGAGTTTCACTTTTGTGCGTGGGGGGGCACCTACCAGCAGACCACGAGCTCAGATTTTTTTATGGGCTACCATATTTCATATATCATACCATCTACATTTAAAATACGTTTATAATGAACAAGGACTGCTATTCAAAGAAAAGCATTAAAAACATATCTTACCTAATCCAGAAGAAGCCGCCTCTTTTTCCGAGTTGCATAGATGTCCACTATCTTCTCTTCAGATAAATTTGCAGTCAAGTCGTTCTCTATATGCAGTAGGGAAAGATTTGAGAATCTGTCCTGAGCCATTGCAGATCGGAGCCAGTTTCTGATTTTTCTCATAACTGAGAAACTTCTTTCCGACGTAGCAGAGCCAACTGGCGTGAGTGAGTGTGAGTGCAAGCTGCAGCAGACAGTAAAAGTTTGGATATCTATCCTTCCATACTTCATCTTGAAGTTTTTTAAGGGTGATGAGTCGCGATGCGATTGCACATTTCACAAGATCAATTTCAGCTGTCACAAGCTGAGGGTGAATCTTAAGCTCGCATGCTTAGAAAAGGAGTGATGCCGTTCTTGTCACAATTGAATACAGTATCACATGCCACACTCAGGGCCGTTGCTTCAGTTGAAAATCGCCTGTCCAATTCAGCCAGCATCACTTTGCTGAACTAGCACTTTTGGTTTAAGAGCTAGTGTTTTCTGCATCATAAGAAATCTGCAATGGTTGCTTGGCTCTGCAAACAAGGAGTATAAAAGACTGTACACTGACTGTTCAAAAGACTGTTCACTGTACACGATTCAACGAGTATGAGATTTAGTTTATGTGCCATACAATGCACATCCACAGAAAGCGGAATTCCTCTCTGATCCATTGCTGAACTCCACTCAAATGCCCCGACATTACAGAGGCTCCGTCGTATGCCTGAGCAATTATGGGAATGTCCTTCAGCCCACACGACTGCAATCCTTCTTTAATGCCAGAAACAATCCCTGCAGCATCGCGTGAATTTGAACAGTCAACAAAGCAAATAAATCGCTCCTTAATCTGAAGTCCCTCCGTGTATCTAATGCAAACAGAAAGTTGCTCAGTCTTTGAGGACTTTGCTTCATCAGCAATAACAGCAAGAAAACCAGTCTCATGTACTTTCTTAGAAATTTCTTCACGAACGAGCTCTGCACACAATGCAATTATTTCATTCTGAAAGTCTCGGCTTGTGCCGTTAAAATATTTGGACTGCATGGATTCGAAATCAGGGTCGTATTTTGAAAACAAATTACATATGCTTAAATAATTCCCCCTTGATTCTGCATCAGTATCTTCACAATGTCCGCGGAAAGGGAGACCTAATTTAGCAAGCAGTTTTATAATGTTAACGGATTTGTACAGATACTCTGTTTTTTTCTACTGTGCTTTGATGGCTGTGTGACAGCTGTGCTGCCACAGATCCCGATGCACCAGCCTGTTTATAACTCTCCCACATCTTCATGTTATTTGAATGTACCTGTGATGAAGCGTGTTTTGTCAGCTTCTTTCCAGTTTTTTCCAGTTCCGAGCTCCCACTTTTGTAAATAGTTCGTCTGCATCTGATCTTGCAAAATTTGAAAAAAAGTGGCGACAGCAAAAACAAAAAAAACGAATCCAGTGATATTGAGTACTCCATCCATGGGAACTTGTGATAATAAAATGTAGAGAAGGCACAATTAACACAGGCACTTAGGGAAAGAAGAAAGTATGGTCTGTTTCGGCCCAGCTTAATCCCCGAGGTCAGCGTATCCAGATCCAGGTGCGGCAGGTTGAGCGGGTAACTCCGCTGACACGGTGGCGCCGGTGCTGCTGGATCCCAGGCCGGCTTTGTTGTTCTCAGATGCGGCCTCGGTTGCTGTGTCAGTAGCAGCAGTGGAATTGATGGTTGAAGTGTCAGAGTTAGAAAACTCCACACTTTTACTAGTGGGTTTATTAAAAAAACGACGAATGTCCATTTTGTTTATTTAGCATGTAGACTAAAGCGGGAACAGAACGAGAAGAGAGTCCACTCACGTAACTTACCGCAATACTTTGAAGTCCGCCAAAATGAGCTTCTTTTTCAATATAGTAATTAAAAATAATTAATTCTAAACTTACTCATTATTATTATTATTACCACAAAAATTACAAGATAGGACAAATAAAATGAGAAAATATGAATTCTGTATATATATATTTTTTTCAAAGCACAAGGCATTAATTGGCTCTGGTCTGGGGGGCAGTGCCCCCTTAGCCCCCAAACTCCGCCCATGCCTACCTGGATTGTCTTACAGTTGTGCTCATAAGTTTAAATACCCTGGCCTGACTTTGTGATTTTATGGCAATTTTAGTTCCAGTTCCTGTAAATTCTGAGATCGCCACAGAGTATTTGTGTTTTTTTCTTTTTTTTTTTGCATCCTGAACAATTTTCCTGACAGTTGTGGCTGAATTTTCTGTTGTTCTATTTGACCTTGGTTTGGTTTCAACAGAATCCCTCATTTTCCACTTCTTAATTAGAGTTTGAACACTGTTTGGCCTTCTCAATTTCTTGGAAATCTTTTTATATCCCTTTCCTGTTTTATACAGGTCAACTACTTTTTTTCCCACAGATATTTGCAATTCTTTTGCTTTCCCCATGACTCAGAAACAGAAACATCAGTGCAGCACTGGATGAAAGATACAAGGGTCTGTCAGGAGCCCAGAAACTCACTGACCTATTACACACACACTGATTACAAACAAACAGATCCCAGGTGAGGATGGTTACCTTTAGTAACCATTCAAACCATTCAAAGTGTTTGTGTCACTTTTCAGGCCAAAATCACCAGGGTATGTAAACTTTTGATCAGAGTCATTTGGGTAGTTTTGTTGTCATTATGATTTAAAAACAGTAAACAAAATTGTTTGACGATACACACAACCACTAACTATGTATGAGGTTCCAATCTCAATAGTGGAGAAGATAGAAAGAGGAGTCACAGCCTACCAAAAGAAGTGGCTCGGAGTTCCACGATGCCTTACCACCATAGGCCTCTATGGAGATGGTGTCCTCAAGCTGCCCCTCACCAGTCTAACAGAGGAATTCAAGTGTGGAAAAACCAGGCTCCAGATGACACTGAATGAATCTCGAGACCCAGTGGTAAGCAACAACGCACCGACCTTGGCAACCGGGCGCAAATGGAGGCCAGGAAAGGCAGTCCAGGAGGCAATAGCAGCCCTTAGACATGCTGACATTATGGGTCATGTTCAGCAAGGAAGAGGAGGCCTTGGGCTAACTAGCCGTGCTGTTTGGAGTAAGGCCACTGCACCAGAGCGGCGGATGATGGTAGTGCAGGAAGTACGCTATCAGGAGGAGGCTGCAAGGTAGGCCAAGGCAGTCTCTCTTGCCAAACAGGGACAGTGGACTCGATGGGACAGCGTGGAAAAGAGGAAGATCAGCTGGAAGGATCTGTGGGCCATGGAAGCGAAGCGGTTGAGCTTTTCCATCAGAGCAACATATGACGTCCTTCCAACACTAGATAATCTTCACCAATGGTATGGTGAAGATCCTGAATGTGCCCTCTGTTCCATGCCAGCTAACCTCAGGCACATTCTCACAGCGTGTAAAACAAGCCTCACCCAAGGACGCTACACTTGGCGTCACAACCAAGTCCTAAAAAACCTTGTGTCTGCCCTTGAGGACAAGCGAGCTGCCACCAACTCCCTACCACCCCCAGCAGCCTCACACCCCTTACAGACGTCTTTTGTCCGCGAAGGGGCAAAACCACAGAAGAGCAGCTCTACACCATCAGAGCAAGACCAGCTGCGATTGGCCCGTGATTGGAAAATGCTAACTGACATTGGTCGGAAACTTGTGTTTCCTCCGGAGATCGCAACCACCACCCTAAGACCTGACATGGTGCTCTGGTCCCGTTCGCTAAAGAAGGTCTTCATTATTGAGCTCACAGTACCCTGGGAGGACTCAGTAGATGAGGCTTATGAGCGAAAACATCTGCGCTATGCCGATCTGGCTGCCGAAGCACGGCATCATGGCTGGGAATTAAGGGCCAGAGCCAGCGTTCGGCAATCAGAGCTGTATCGGAGGCGGCAGAAGGCAGCAGTCAGTGGCTCTGGATGAAGAGGAAAGACCCCAGCTGGGCCCCGAAGTGAGAGGGTCAGGAGGTATGCGGTCAAGAATGCTTGACTCAGGGAGGAGGACGCCCCTGCCATGCATAGTCCCATGGGATGTTGGCTATCAACAACAAGGCAACTCCTATGACTAATTGGATATGGGATGCAGGCGAAGGATTGATCACCCTGTCGCTGGCCGCCTGTGGGGAGGGTGTATAGTGTGAAAGGCCGAAACACCCTAGGAACCAAAGGTACACTACTGATGATGCGCTCCCCAAATTTCTTCAGGCTCTCTGTTCATGAACTCTTGGAAATGCTTGCACAAAGGATAGTAACATCTTATCCTGTGTTTTTTTAATCTGAATATGAGTGGATTTTTTATCATTCATATTCTCTGAAAAATGGCCAAACAATCACAAATTCTGCTAGGGTATGTTAACCATTGATCATAACTGTATCTGTGTTTTCTTTTTTTAGGACCCTTTTATCTTCAACCATTTCCAGCATAAAAAACATCTAAACATCTAAAATATCTAAACTATGAAAACCACCTAATACAAAAGATACAAAGAAGATAAACAATTAACAAACTTACTACATAATATAAAGAAGAAAAAGAAAGGTGCACCGGCACCTAACACCCCCACCCCAAAATACTGGACAAGGGCAATGGGAAGAAAAAAAAAAACATTGTCCAGTCTACAGGCGCTAGTGATGGGTTGTTCGCGAGTGAGGGAGACGGCTCACATATCTGAAGAGCCGACTCTTTTTTTAAATTTTTAAATATAGCTTATAGTAATAGTATAGTATAGTAGCTTATAGTTTAGTAAATACTAATAATCCAATGAACAACACAAAAATATAATTATTTAGACCTCATTCGTTTCAACTGTCTATTCCTGTCAATCATACACGCGGTGTCAGCCAATTATATTAGAAGTGAGGGCTGAACGCGCTGGTTCTATGCACAACCTACACCGGTTTATGTGAACTGTGCACCCAACTGTGAAGCTAGCGGAGCTTCGAGAAACTAGTGAAGGTGGTGGAGCACCTGGAGCCAGCACCTCCACAGTTGGAGATGTATTCACTCAAGTAGGCCTACTCCGCAACCCACAGCAACTCAGTCTTCTATAAAGGACCTGTTTATGCAAAAGTCAATGTCTGTAGCAAAAAAAGATGCCAAATTGATATTCCATTGGCAAAATGTTTGAAATGCATTGCCATAATGATTAATAGCATTCTTTATTTTATAACAAATTAATGCATTTTTAACGAAATTGTGAGACATTGTGAGTATGATTTCATGTTTCTGTTTTTACACGTATTGCAGTCAAAGTTATAGTTAAAACATTTATTATTTAAAGAGCCGTTTGTGAGCCAAAAGAGCCGGCTCTTTTAAGTGAGCTGAGTCAAATGAGCCGGCTCACAAAAAAAGAGCTGGATTGCCCATCACTAACAGGCGCGACAGTTCATCGGCCAACACATTATTCTTGCCACTAATATGACAAATCTCGATATTATAGGCCTGTAACCGGACACTCCAATTCATTAAGCGTCTGTTCTTGTTACGCATCCAATGTAAAAAAACAAGAGGATCGTGATCAGTAAAAACAACCACTGGTGCACAAGCAGAGCCAACATAAACCTGAAAGTGCTCCAGCGACAACACCAGAGCCAGCGTCTCCTTCTCTATGGTCGAATACCACTTTTGATGGCGGTCTAGCTTCTTAGAGAAGTACGACAATGGATGATCTACTCCATCCTCCCCCTCCTGCAATAAAACTGCCCCCACACCCGTATCGCTAGCATCTACAGCGAGCTTGAACGGCTTGTCAAACGAGGGAGCAGCAAGGACAGGAGCGCACAACAGCAGCGCCTTAGTTTGCTCAAAGGCTTTATGACAACGATCAGTCCACACAAAACTTATCTTAGGACTCAAAAGGTCAGTTAAAGGAGAGGCAACAGCAGAAAAATTCCTACAAAACCCCCTGTAATAACCAACCATAGCTAAGTAACGTCGAAGCTCAGTGCGACTAGTTGGAATAGGAAACGAGACAATACTTTTCACCTTGGCCTGCACCGGGCGCACACAACCCCCACCAACCACTTTACCCAAGTAAGTCACCGTTGCTTGGGCAAATTCACACTTTGATAAGTTCACTGTTAAGTCTGCCTCTTGAAGACGACCCAGAACCACCCGAAGGTGTTCAATATGCACTACCCAGGAATCGGAATAGACTACCAAGTCGTCTAAGTAAGCCCCACAAAATGACAGACCCGACAGTATAATCCTCATCAACCTCTGAAATGTTGCCGGTGCATTTGGCCAAACGGCATAACATTGTATTGAAAAAAATCATCTGGTGTTACAAAGGCTGAGATTTCTTTTGCACGCTCAGTGAGCGGCACCTGCCAGTAACCTTTCAACTGATCTAACTTAGACACAAACGTAGCCCCACCCACTCGATCCACACAGGCCTCAATATGAGGTAATGAAAAACAGTCAGGCTTCGTAACATTATTTACTTTCCTATAGTCCGTGCAAAAACGATCTTCACCATTAGACTTTAACGCAAGCAAACAGGGAAAGCTCCAAGGACTACAGCTAAACTCTGCAATACCATGAGTTAACATATACTCAACCTGCCGCTTAAGACGGACACGTTTATCTGGGCTGACTCGATAAGGGTGTTGCTCGATCGGCACAGTGTCACCAACGTCAATGTCATGCATTACTTTTGTGGTTTTCGAAGGCACATCAGAAAACAGTGACTTTTTTTCATTCAACAAATCAATCAAATCATCACGCTGCAAATCAGGAAGGTGGGCCAAGTACGCAGGTAAATCCCCCAATACCTCCGAGTTTAGCAGTTTGCCATGAGTCAGCGCCTCAGACAAAACCCCGCCTCCATCATCAGCGTGCGTAACAGTGTTCTCACTGAACAGCGCCTCACCTGAAACTGTCTGTGTGACAAGACACGGAGCGGCCACTTCAGCACTAGACAGCTCCACACGGTCCCGTTCAGCCGCCACAGTAACAGGCTGGGACACGCGCTCAACATAAGGCTTCAACATGTTAACATGGCGCAAACGAGACCTACGTCGTCTGTCAGGCGTGATTACAAGATAGTCCCGATCACCAATCTTTTTCTGAATGGAATAGGGCCCACAATATCGAGCCTGTAAACTTGAGCCAGGTATAGGTAACAATATCAAGACTTTATCACCAGGTTTAAACTCCCTGACTTTAGCTTTTCTGTCAAACAAAGACTTCATTCTGGTCTGTGCCACCTTAAGATTTTCCTTTGCCATCTCACATGCATTGTTCAGTCTCAGTTTGAATTTACTCACAAAATCAAGGAGATTTTGTTCTGACTTTTCGCATAACAACTGGTCTTTTAACAACTTCAAAGGGCCACGGACAGTGTGTGCAAACACCAACTCCGACGGACTAAAACCCAGCGACTCTTGAACCACATCCCTCACAGCGAACATTTGTAAATGCACCCCCTCATCCCAGTCTTTCTCAAACTCCAAACAAAACGTCTGATGAAAACGCTCCAGTGCGCCTTGACTTTCAGGATGATAGGCGCTAGAGTGGCAGTGCTGAATGTCAAGCTGTTTCAAGACCTGCACAAAAACCTTAGACATAAAGTTTGAGCCCTGGTCAGTTTGCACCACTCGAGGTAAACCGAACAAGGAGAAAAACTTCAGCGCCTTCACAACAACAGGAGTAGTGATTTTACGCACGGAAAAGACTTCTGGAAAGCGGGTGGCTGCGCACATGACAGTTATCAGGAACTTATTTCCAGACTTAGTTCGAGGCAGTGGACCCACACAGTCCACCAGAACACGCTCAAAAGGTTCACACACAACCGGGATCGGATACAAAGGAGCTGGAGGAATTGTTTGATTTGGTTTCCCAGATACTTGGCACCAATGACAGGATTTAGTGTGACTCGTAACATCACCCTTCAGCCCGGGCCAAAAAAAAATGACGCAGAATGCGATTGTATGTCTTCTTAATACCAAGATGTCCGGCTAATGGATTGTCGTGTGCCAGCTTTAAAATCTCAGCACGATATGGAGTAGGGACTACAATCTGTGTAACAATACTCCACTCCTCCACAGGAGACACATTTAATGGAGTCCATTTGCGCATTAACAACCCGTCTTTCACAAAATAACCAGTCGACATAGTCTCACTCTTGTCACCAGTTACAGCGTCTTCAAACAATCGTGCCAAAGTACCATCTGACTTTTGATCGGCAATTAGCTGCTTCTTTGACAAAACAAAACCACTGAACCCAGGTACGTCAGTTTCATTTTTTTCACATTCTGCGGCTAACATGGGCTTTTTACCGGACTCAGCACTGAGCTCACACATAAAACTATCACTCAGATCTACCTCCTTCTCACTCCGCTGTTCTTCACGCTTTGTAACTGCACATGATGTAAAAACATTGGGATATTTGTGCGCCAGCTCATCTGAGTGTGTCACAACAGTAACCGGTGTCACCTCAGGTGTAACCAACACTCTTCCTCCTGCCAAATCATTACCCATGATGATAACAGACATGCCGTCAATTGGAAACTCAGGTCGCACGCCCACAATAGAGTCTCCGGACCACAGGTCTGACTGAACTATAATCTTATGCAGGGGAACACCAATGTCTTGCATATTAAAACCTCGCACCGGTACCTTAGAGCCAACTGCAGTATCCTCGTTCAGCGGCAAAACTCCTTCCAGAATAAAAGACTGTGAGGCTGCAGTATCCCGTAATATTTTCACCGGGACTTGCACCAGACACCGAAACAAACCCGTCCATAACAAAAGGCCTAAAGTCAGCATATTCACAAGGTTTATCCGACAAGGCTGGCTGGTTAACGTGGCTCACAGTTTTAATCAGGGCTACTGGTTTACTGTTCTTTTTCTTAAGCACTGGACAGCTAGAAACAATATGCCCTTTATTTTTACAATAAAAGCACATCACATCAATAGCTTTTGACTCACGCTCCTTAGTTTTCGCATCATAATTAGACACAAAACTTTTACCATACTCAGCTGTCGTAGACACAGCTTTCACGTCATCCCTGCCATTAGGCTCCACAAAACCCGATCTGTGCGTTAACACGTAGCTACTCGTCCACAAGCACCGCAGCTTTAGCCACGTCAATGACTTTATTTTCATTTAGATGTGTTGTTATTCTTTCAGGGAGACAGTTTTTAAAATCCTCCATCAATATTAGCTGCTTGAGCTGATCAAAGTCTTTCACATTTTGTGATGAGCACCACCGATCAAAGATAATTTCCTTTTCCCGGACAAACTCAACATGAGTCTGATTCTGACTTTTCCTTAATTTACGAAATCTTTGCCGATACGCTTCTGGCACTAATTCATAAATCCGTAAAACGGCACTTTTTACCTTAGCAAAATCTGCACTATCATCAACGGACAAGGACGCATAAGCCTCCTGGGCTTTTCCCACCAGAGTGCACTGTAACAACAACGTCCACACGTCTCTAGGCCATTTAAGCGACTCAGCAACTCTCTCAAAATGTGTAAAGTATTTATCTACATCATTTTCGTTAAATTGTGGAACCAACCGGATGTTTTTACTCACAAATTCAAATGATCTAGGCAGCTGCGCGGTCACCAGAAGTTCACGCAGACGGCTCTGTTGTGTTTCTTGCTCGACCTTCTTCTGCTCCAAAGAGAGCAGTTGCAACTCAATTTCCAGCTCCTTCAAACGAATAGCATCTTTCATTGAGGACAAACAAGGGATTTTTGGGCCAGCTGATGGCGGAAATATGCCACGCTGAATCAACACAGACCACACTTCCTTAATCACAGCCTTTTTATCCTGCCTCGACACAACTACCTCATACTCCTCCGCTAATGCCAACAAATTATCTTTTGAACACTTGTGAAATACCTCCAAAGTGGGCGCTTCAATAAACTCATCCAGATTAAATGACATCCTTACACCTGGAATCTATGTCACGGGGTGCCGTACCTCCCCTCCGTATGCGGGTGGTGTGCTCTGAGAGAGCGCACGGCCCCTTTAAATGTCTGGTGACGCGCAGACCAACTCGTGATGGGGAACGCCCACCACACCTGCGCAATCACTGAAACCAATAGGATGCACCCGGGTCTGGTTTAAAAGACCCAATAGAGAGACGAGAAGAGAGAGAGGAAAAGCGGGAAGCAAAGGACAGCAAGACGGAGAAACGGAGAGAAAGAGACGGAATAAGGAACGGAAAGAGACAGAGGAAAGAACACCCAACACCACGGAGCATCAGCCCACCGACCGGCAACGGAAAGCCGTAGAAACCGAGGGGAACATTGCAGACAACGCTCTAACTCAGCTAAGTGAAGGAAAGTGCCCATAACTGTGCAAAGGCTACACCTACTCAAGCTAGTTTGTTTGTGTGTCTAAGACCACCTTTCCCTGTCCACAGCGCCGTCTCCCCTTTCGAGGCAGGGCCTGAGGAGCGACCGGCCGGACCTCCGCGGACCCAGAGAGGACCGAGACCAGGAACCTGTACAACGCCTATAATACGCTAAGTAAAGGGACGTGTCCCGTACACCCTGTTTGCTGTGCTGTTTTCATTGAAGTTTTATTGTGTGGTCGTTAATTCGACATTTTTGGTGTGTGTTGTCATTAGTCTTGGCGCGGCGTTGTGGGGACCTTGGAACCCATTGGGACCGCCGAGAGGACGCCAGCCCTCAGACTAACCGGCCTTGTGGCACGGACTGGAGGCCGGGGCCGCAACTGACTCGCTTTCCATAAAGACTGCCTCCCCACAGTCCTCAGATTGTTTTATCTAAACCGTGGATCGGCTGTCGCAACCTTTCCACCGAGCTTCTTAACATTGTTTATTTTTATTGTGGTAAACGTTTGGTGATCTAACGAACCTGCACCTGCAGCCGGTGACATCTACGCAGCCAAACAACAAAAGGCTAACGCACAGACAAAGCTTTAACCACACAAACCACAAGGCCCTTTTCATTCGCTGCTCAAACGCTTACAAAAACAAACATGCCACATGAAATCCAAAATGCCACAACACGTTACCCACAAATCTCTACTAGGCCAACTACAAAAAGGTAACTTATCAAATGGGCAGCACAACTACGATAAGATTTTGTTTTTTAACGAGCCCCCATAAATATGTTACGGCCCAAAAGAGTCGAACATATTTAAAAGAGGACACAGGAGGCAAAACAGTTAATTTCAAAAATTGTTTTTATTCATTTATTTTTAGACTGTTAAGCTTTTGTTTTATCTTGATGTTTTAATCTTTAGAGTTATTAAAAAAGACTCCAAAACCCTCCCGTGCCCAAAACAGACTGAAAAGTATCAAAGAAAAGGTGGACCTGGTGAGCCGGCCAAACAGAACATAAAGGAAGAAGCGACCCCGGGCCAACCCTGTACAGGGCCGTATAAGCCGGTGCCAACTCCTCTACCACCCTACACAACACAAACCCCCATTACTAACCTGAACAAAATAAGAACGAGAAATCAGACAGCCGGTCCCATCAGGCCAAACAAAACAAGGCTAGGCTAACAAAAACTACAGAGCATGGAGCAAGCCGGCAGCCCTCAACAGCGTTGTCACCGGAACAGCTGAGGCGGAAGTGAGAGAGAGCGAGCGAGCCTACTCAGCTGACTTATATACTCTAATGAGTCTAAAAAACATCTAAACATCTAAAATATTTAAACTATGAAAACCACCTAATACAAAAGATACAAAGAAGATAAACAACTAACAAACTTACTTTATAATATAAAGAAAAATAAAGGTGCATCGGCACCTAACACCAGCAACACCCTAAACTCAACAGGAAGTCCGCCATGTGGCGGCAGTAGCTCAGTGGGTAGAGTGGTCGTCTTTCAACCGGAAGGTAGGCGGTTCGATTCCCACTCTTCCCACTGTAGTGACCAAGAACACAGGTCCCAGTCATAAACCGCATCCCCCACGGTCAACTGGAGTTTGCAGCACTAAAATTGTCAAATCCCGGCAATTTAAGCTGTAATCCACCTTTTTCAAACCCAGGAAATGTTTTCTTTTGCCAGCCAAAAGGACTTTTAAAACAGACCCAGATGGCAGCCTGTCATCCCAATTGTAAATCTTTTGAGATAAAACTGTTTATCCAGCCCTCCAGAAACTTTACGACTGTTCCATTTGAACATTGGAATGCGCTTTGATCCAACCAGGATTTGAACTATTTAGACGATACAATACTGCCCCCTAGCGACAGTATGGAGGAACTCTGCTAAATACTTTCTCAATAAAAACTGACTTTTAACTTCTGTGTAAACGAAAAGTTTACAAAGGAATCAGACTCCTCACAAATGAACATGTTTGTTTAATAAAAAGAAAAGGTTTAAATGATTGGATTAATGTGTCCTTTTTCAGGATGGCTCCCGGACAAAGGACAACAAGACTCTTATCTTCCTTTTCAAGGTTCCCAGCATGCATTGTTAACAAAGTGAATTAAATACATGCTCCCATAATATGCTCAGAATTGTATTTGTTAGGAACGGATTCTAAAGTACACACAGCAATGTGGAGGTATATGTGTTTAACTATATTTAATATGTGGCTTTGTGGAGAATGGTGTTTGAATTTAAAATTTCGTTCCCGTTCCCCCGGAACAGAAATGCCCCGAAGACACACCCCCTGCGAGCAGAACAAAACTCTGGCGCACGCAGAAAATCGCTCTCTTCTCTTTCCGGCTCCTCTCTCTTCGCCTGCAGCTTCGCCTGAAGCACTTCGTAAGCTTCTCAAAGTTTAAACTTTCTCTTACGCCCTCAGGCGTTCCTTAGATTTTTCTTCGTAACCGAACTTACTTTAATTTTCTAGACCCGTTGCCACCAAGCAACGTGCTTTTTATATATCTTTAACAGCCACGCATTAATGATTTTTGTAAAACTCTCGTGCCGTAACCTGCACGAGGAAGAAGACATTTTTGTAGTTCTTGAGACAAACTGAGAACTCCACGTGGGCCACAGACGCTTTAAGCCAGAGGAAAACGACTCCTGAGACTCTTTTCAGCGATCAATTTTTGTGTTAAAAGACTCTTGTCCCAACAACGGGTAGGAGCCTGCCTTACACTCCCAGACCGTGACAGAACGCCTTCTCGACCCTACTTCGGAGCTGCCAGGCTCCTTTGGGGATCCGTGTACACGTGCCGCCATCTGGCCGTCCCAACAACCAACTGGAAGCAGCCACCTAAAGTTACGGAGTATTACTTTGGATCTTTGGCCTGAATGCTGAGGTTCGCAAGACGACTAGAGTGAGTTAAGCACGTGACACTGAAGTTTGGCGTTATAAAACTGTACACTGTCTTGAGTAAAGGTCCATTCAGAACTCCATTTATGTCCATGTCCATTCATCTATCTCCTACAAACCCGTCGTAATAATACGGTAATTAAACTCCCCAGCCGAGTTCTAATTAGTCAAAACATTCTCCTCCACAAAGTTAGATTCAGTAATTTTGTTGTTTTTCATTTTGTTTTTAATCATTATTCCCATTACATGTCAATAATTCATCCTTTGTGTCCTTTCCCATCCATAATTTTAATCTTGTACAATCTTTAATAAAACCCCATAAAATGTTAAAGATTTGATTTGGTTTTCTTTTGATTATTTCAGAATTATATCCGAAAACAGGTTTAGAATTCTCTTCCTTCAGATTAATTGAGACTTAATCAATATAATCATTTTCCCAGAATCATCAGGGTGGTGCCCCTTTACGAGACAATTTTGATAATAAAAATATTAATTAATAATTTACCCAAATTAATAAATTAATATTTCTTATTACATCATATATTATAGCTCATACACTACACCACAGTTCATACTGTCGTTGTGTCCTTGGGCAAGACACTTAACCCACCTTGCCTCCAGTGACTGTAACACTGGTAATGTAATGTAAGTCGCTTTGGATAAAAGCGTCAGCTAAATGAATAAATGTAAAATGTAAATGTGGGGTGAAAGACGCGGCCACCAAAATCGCACCCCTTGGGCAAAAAGATTCAAATCATTGTGTTTTAATCTAAATGGCCCAAATTTGGTGAGCATCATCTAGACACGTGTGCCAACCAAAGTTGTGACTTTGTTGTTGATATCTTATCGGGTATGGGTGTGGCAAGCCTGTAACGAGGTGGCCATTTTTGTGAAAATAAAATGTCTCTTAACTCTCAAACGCCTTCTCGGATCGAGTTGGACTCAAAAAGGCGTTTGTGCACATTCATGACCTGAACACAAAAATATGTAAATAAAAGGGTTATCTTTAGAAATGGCTCTCCAGCGCCCCCTACAAACTTATAATGGGACCCAAGAATTTAGTTTGTCATAGAGACATGAAATTTGGTACACACATCTCTTATGTCATGACGAGCATAAAAGCCAATGACAACCACCCCCTATCTATAAATGTGTTGCCATAGCAACGTCCCAAATATGTGGAAAAAGTTAATGGGAAGTGAACATTTTAGTTTGTCGTAGGCAAATGAAACTTGGTACACACATCCAGTATGGGCTTATGAACAAAAAAGCCAATGGGGACCACACCCTATCACACACGGGAAGGCGGCCATTTTGAATTGAATATGTGAACCGGCTTAGAATACACCTCTTTTTTAAAAAACAACAAAACATAGCTGCTTCATTCCACAGACACCAAACTTAGGCAAAATGATCCTCAATTTGACCCAGTAAACGTGCAACTAAAATTCAAATTTATTGGCCCCAAAATTCAAGCCCGGCAAAAAAAATTATGTATTTGAAGTCCCCGAGGAAAACAAATGAAAAATGACTCAGTGGCGACCCCTAGAAAATGAAAATACATTGTGCCTATGGAAAGTGAAAGTAAAATTTTTCAAATATAGAAATACAAAACTTGGTACATCCATAGGACATCTCAGGGCAAACAGAAAAGTTTATTACAGCCATACCGTAAACTCAACAGGAAATCTACTATGTTGGGTGGAATGCGTGACCACCTAAATCGCACCCCTTGTGTCTAAAGGCTTTTCATCTAAACAGCTCCAAATTTGGTGAGTATCATCTAGACACGTGTGCCAAAAAAGTTATCAATTTGTTTTTTGATACATTTGTGGCTGTGGTCGTAATGAGTCTGTGAAGAGGCAGCCATTTCTTTGGGAAATAAATGCCATTTCCCAATTGCCAGGATCCTTCCTTTGCTTAATTTGCTATAAAATATAGAATAATTATATACATTTTATTAATAAATTGTATTTTGCCCTTTTTTGACATCTCAAGCGCTGAAGAGATGGTGATAAATAAATTGAACAGTAAATACAATAAGATGTCTAGTGATTCCCAGCCCTAATCTACTGGTCGATCGCGAGGTAGTTTTGGTAGATCGCATGACATAAAAAAAAAAAAAAAAGCCAATCATCCATCCAATCTCTTGATTGACATACAGTGCAGCCAGTCAGATGAAATCTGATTTTTTTCTGACTCTTAGGTCACTGCACATGCGCAAATAACGGCGCTAAGTGCAGCAAAACGCTTTAGCGACTTACCTCCAACTTTTAAACCTCGTTTTTTTTTCTTAAACTTGAGAAAGGGTATAAAAATGAGTAAGGGAACTGGACTAAGTAAGAAGACAAAAACGTATCGCTTTTCATACAGAATATTATTTTACGATGACGTTTTCAAAGTGCATTTGCCTCATCTGTCAGCAGCTACTGTCCGGACTATTCATCCCTGACTGATTCAGTGCAAGTCATCAGAGTAAACTCAGGTAATGACAAAAATTGTACATAGTCAGTGCTTTAAGTGGGCCGGTACGCATCGGTACTCAGTACCGCCACTTCTCCGTGCGCCCAGAACGTGCTTTTAGCGTACCTGTACGCTCATTTGGACATCTGTTTTAATCCTTTGCGTGCGCTGCCGCTTTCCAGAGCACCCTTCACAATGCACGCTTCCTAATTCGTCCCACCGAGAGCAGAGACTACATTACCCATACACCCTTGAGTTTTACAAGTGAAAAGCGCATGCGTCGCTTTTGCCTCTGTCAGCGTCAACAACTCAACGTGGCCGGAGAGGGTGTGTGAAACATAGACATACATAATAAAGGCTAGATGTCTCGTCCGCGCTGCTGGCCAATGGAGGTCGAAGTCCGTACCTGGCGGCCATCTTGTCACAGTCAGCTTGCTCACTCGTAACATTGTGTTTTAATGGTGCATGTACTTTTTAAATAACCATAACTTGCTAAATTTTCTACCGATTTTCAAACTGTTTGGTTTCTTATAAACATCAGAGATGTACTTATGACACTGCATACTTATGAATAATTATAACCATGGACTTCCATATGAAAATAACATTGAACAGAACATATAGGTGCAATGGATATACACACGCCCAAGGTATTTATATATATACACACACACACACACACACTTTTATAATATTAATATTATAATAAAATAATTTGAATTATTACGTTTATTTTAACTTCTTCAGGGTTGGGCCATTTACTAGGCTTTTCCCACTGCGCCTACTTCAGAGATCACTGTTCCCAGCTATTTTTGCCTACCATCAAATGCCTGACCTCTTTAGAAAGCTGAGACCCTGTAGTTTCTTAGGAAACAATCAAAATAATTGTGTGAAGTACTGGCACAGAGTTATAGAGGCTAGAATATTGTTTTTTCTTTCTGCTGGATAACAAGCATCTCAACTGACCACATTTCAGCTTCTAGGTCTCTTGATATGACTTTAGAAACACAACTGAGCCCAAGCACCAGGTCTTGTAAAGCTGTGTGCAAAAGCAGATCAATATAGAATGAAATATGAGTACTTTAGACCATTTATTTGCCAAGGTATGCTCATGCGTTTTGTAAAATGCCCTATCGAAACTCCCCATAGGACTTTTGGTTACCCAAAATACATACTGACAAATTTTTAACAAACCAAACCGATTGGAAATCATGTGCAACTTAAGTTATATTGAAAAGAAAGAGCAATTCTGCCTCTCCCACTGATGTAAAATTGCTGGGTAGCAGCTAAACTGTAACTACTAACGTTAGGTCTCACTCAAAGCCAGCTAATAACTACAACCACATTCACAAAGACTGTAATTTAAAAAATTGGTTGTCATAAAATCGTTGTCAGTAAAACTATAACTGAACAGCTCGATTGTGGTCTCAGCCTTGATAACGTTAGCCGTGATACACAACTATGCTGCACGATTAAGTCGTCTTTCGAAAAGAAAAGCTGCAATTTCAACATGTTCACACATCCAGAATTATAGCCACGTTATTAACGTTTGTAAGAAATCAAACATTTTATAAATCCGTCAAGATTTTAGCGAGATAAGAGTATTTGTGTTCGTGCAGATCACTCACCTTACATCAGGTACCACAGAGCCCGGCAGAAAGCTTGCCTGTGACAAGATGGCCACCGGTGATGACGTTAGAGACTCCGCCGTAAGACATCTAGCCTTTATTATGTATGTCTATGGTGTGAAACGCGCACTCTCGGCTCACACACACTGAGCACTAAAAGAACACGGTCAGAATCAGATGAGTCGCTGGCTGACACCCCAGCTACTGTTCTAGGGTTATGTTATGTTTGAATTTATTTTATGTACGTTTTTGTCAAAATCAAAATCCTTTTGCACATTTTATTTATGTTCAGTAGCTCTTTTTAGCTCAAGCAAATCCACAAACTAATAAAGGATTTTTTTAAGGTCGTCTGTTGACTGCTGTCTATAAAACCCCTTCAATATAGTGTTGTTACCTCAGGGGATGAGGGGAGTCTTCAAAAAAAAAAAAAGGCTATAATAGAGTACCGGCACCTCTTTTGGTCCACTTAAAGCACTGTACATAGTTAATTATGTTGTGTTGTGCAGTATTATGGTTTGCAAGGTACATCAACATACATTGTACATATAAAGAATCCTTAATATATTTGTAAATAAATATATGTTTTGCGTTTTTGTAGTGGGTAGATCATTTTGACTTGGTCATTTTATAAGTAGCTCGCGTGCTGAAAAAGGTTGAGCACCCCTGGGCTAAAGCATTGAACTGGTTGCCTGCTCGTGAGTTTCTTGCTTATGGTGTTGTGATAGCTGCTGGTTCAGTATCAGACACGACACAATGCTAGAGCAGAAATGAGAAAGTACTTACAAGATGAAAACAGCAGTGATGAGCTTCTTTTACAAAAATTGCAAATCGCACAGTACAATGACAGTGAAAGTCAAAAGCAAATAGATCAACTTTTAGATTAAATGTTGTGGAGCAACATGAAACTCCAGATGACCACTGCATAAGCCAATCTGTAGCTAAGCTTAACAAACCGCCCAAAGACAACTCCATATTCTCTTAGATAGAAGAAAGTAACTCAGCAATCAGAGCGCTTACAGGTCAAGTACAGCTTCACTTGTACAAACTGTCACACGTGACATTAAGACTGATAGTGACAAACACCAAAACCTACAGAAAGTCAGCTCAAAGTTAGAAAAGACAATGTGTTGCATGTCAAAAAGAAAACAAGGACTGTAACCACTGCTTTAAAATTTGCAGTGACTCCCACTGTGCAAATGGATGTAGAGGAGGGGTAAGTCAGAAACAGGGAAACTGGCGGCAGCTGTGACTGACGGACCAGCCAAACACTACAGGACATGGACTGGATCTCTGTTATAACTTGCCATCTTTAAGTAAATGTGATAAGTGCTGACTACCAACCAAATGTAAAAGTGATAAAACACAAACTGCTGCAAGCTTATATGCACCCACCTTGCTTGCTATGCTGCGGACCCTGGATGAAGACAAAAAGGGAAACTGGAGCAGTGGTGGACAGTAACGAAGTAAATGTAATTCGTTACTGTACTTAAGTAGTTTTTTCCAGTATCTGTACTTTACTAAGTATTTCCATTAAGGGATACTTTTTACTTTACTTCACTACATTTCAACGTCAAATATCTTACTTTTTACTCAAGTACATTTTGCAAAATTAGTCGTTCCTTGTGTTTCCGTTAAATATTTTTGTAGAAGAAGACCTCAAAGACGCGTCTCAGTGGGAGTGTCAGGACCGGCTCGAAGCCTCATTCTCTACACGCGAGCTGATAAACATGAAAATAACAAATAAAAAATACACCTGTGATGAAGTTTTGGTATTAGTAATGGCTGACTCTGATTCTGAGGAGAACATCTACCTTTAGAGTCTTTTCAGCCGAGTGAAAGTGAGAATGAGCGAGTGAGTGCGTGTGTAACTTAGACAGCGGCGCGCTGCTGGTGCCTTTTCAGCGTCTCTCATAAAGCACACGCTGTTTTTCACACATTTTACCAAACATCAGTGAAAGAAAGCGGGAGGAAACTAGTCGTGAAGGATGTTGGAAAGGGAAGCCGTGGCGCGTAGCACCTGCAGCTTTACCTTTAGCACCTGCAGCTTTACCATTAGCACCTGCAGCTTTACCTTTAGCACAGGTGTTAGAAGCCGGGCGGGTGTACTGCCGTGGCGCGATAGTGACAGGGAGTTTGGTAATAATCGCGGCTTCTATTGACAGCTGTTTGGGACAAATACGTGTTGGACATCCTGACACTTTACCCAGTCGAGGAGGAGAGGCAGGGTAAACATAGTCAGTGAGAATGCACTAATCAAAGCAGCGATCGTAATAAAAGTGATGGCTGTGTGCTGTGCTTTATGAGAGGTCCCACACTCTAAAAAACTACTAACTATGCCACATGGATGGATAAGAAAAGATAAAGCAACTGCAACCACACACATACAGTACATGTGTATATTTCTCATAACTATTTGCATACGTTTTACTAGTTATGGTTTATTAGAAGTTGTAGTTATTCTTTATTTCAGAAAAAGAAAAAAAACTATTCTAATATGTTCATTAGTGTGTAAGTACTGAAAAAAACACAACCGCCAATATATAATGTCATAGTATGCAAATTATATGCAAATTAGATGCTTAAAATTTATTTACTTAAATACTTTGGGTCATACCTGACATTTTTCTAGTTCAGAGTAGGACTCTATCTCTTATCATTTTCAAACCACAGCCTTTTGAAATTTGGATCTCAAAAATCTGTATTTTTTAAATAATTCCTGGCGCCTAAAGGGGGCAAGAGACTGACAAAAATTATAAGGGCATTATAGCCTAGTACTTGGATACTTAAGTACATTTGAAGGCAAATACTTTTGTACTTTTACTCAAGTGAAAGTTAAAAGGGAGTACTTTTACTTTTACTGAAGTAATATTTTACCTAGTGTATCTGTACTTTAACTCAAGTACTTGGTTTGTGTACTTCGTCCACCACTGAACTGGAGTGATGCTCATAACCTTACAACTACTGAATCAACCAGAAACCCTTTTATCTACTCTTTTGTAAGCACCCACGTTATTATCTAAGAGTGAAAGCTCTGGAGTAGATAATGAAGTGATAGTAATATGCTTAGATTAAAATGTAACATACATGAGATTGATATGACGACTCAATCTGGTTACGAGCTATATGTTTGTGTGAGTTATGAGTAGGAAGTGGTTTTGTTGTAGTTGCTCTGCTAATGCTGTGGAGAACATTTGTTGAAGCAGGGAAGGGTGGGACACCTATACACGCTCTGCTTTGGTCTCTTTGTGTTTGAGCCTTTTTATGAGGTTTAACGAGCTCGGTTTACACCAAACATTGGCTTGGAGTGATGTAGGAATGTCCCCGACTAAGGATTTTAAAAGTTTAATGAGAATCGTGAACCCGTGCATATAGTTGACTAATAGTCGAATCATGCGTTGCATATTGTCTTACCCCCAATTTACACTGCATGTGGTTCTGCTCCGCCACGCACTGCACGGCAAATACATAACGTTGTTTTCAATGAGCCAATTTACAAAGCATCCAGCATCAAGCATCAGCTCCGCACTGATCCGCAGCAGTTCTATTTAGACCGGACGCCGGAGTCAAACGCATAAATCTGAACAGATCAGATCGCATCAAAGAGGAGACTGCGTGCACAACATCTAGATTTCCAAAGTAATACAAAACTATACCAACAAACTTTCCTCATTCAAAGATTTTAAGTGTTTATTTACACGAATAAGCATTAAATGCAATACAATCTGCCAAACCAAAGCTTTTTTTTTTGGCCAATGAACAACCTGTGAAGTGATGTTTATTTGAACAACAAAGCAATATTAAACTAAACTGGTTTTCTTGTCCTTCCTCTTCTGGATAAACACTTATTTTGGTCCTGCCTATGGCTGGGTTCTGCTGTTAAAGGACACAGGGCTGAAAACATCCTACACCTGGCCAAGACCCACCTTCTGTGTGAAAGGATCAGACAGACTCACTTCACAATAGATAACCTTCAGACCAAGTTAGATTTCCTACAGAAACAACTTGCGGCGTTAGTTCCAGAGGAAGTCCTACAGGAGATCTCCGATTTCACACAGAAGGTACAACTCACACAGCACAACAAGACCAAGGATCGCCAGATCAAAATGTTCCAGAGTTTGGCTAATGGACAACAGCGCCACAAACCAGACTATATGAGCTGTAACAAGGATATTATTCTAGCCACCCGGAAAGATGGGTAAAGAACGTCTCGGACAGAGTTCTCACCCAAACACATCCCTACAGTAGACCTCAGGTTTAGTTTCAGGTCAAACTCCTCCCTCTAGAGATACAAGCTCAGCTCTCTTACCAGTTGATCTCAGAATTGATTCATGGAATTAGAGAAAAAATGTCTTCACCATGAAAACTGGGTCCAGATGCTTTTGCTTTAACCTTTTCTTTTCTTCTTATGGAAAAGGAACTTTGCGAAAAGGCAACCGTTCTATAATAATTATCAGACTCAGCAGGTGCCCCCCACTACCTCCACTGAGATCGTGGAGACTATTCCCGCTGGGTCTGGGGCGCGATCTAGGACTCGGTATGTTTATTGTTTAACGTACGTAGTATCATTATTATGTTTTTCTTAAAATAAGAGTTATGTACCTATACTTACTAAAGTTACACATCAAATATGTACTTTCTTTAAGCCTCAGATGTTGTTCGGTTGTCAGCAAAAATCATTTGTTACGTTTCATGAAAAACAATATAATCTTTCATTTTTGAGTATTTGTTTGCCATTTTTTGCTCAAGGAATGAAATTTTTGCCTCCATGTCGTAAACTCCGTGGGCGAGTCCAGTTGAACAGTGAATTTTAGGAGCGTTTCTTTCAAACACGCATGTTTCAGTCCTCTGCATTTATCAACAGCTGGTTGTGCGTACACCAGGATTTGGTATAGTACGCACAGTTTCATAAATCCCATGTGCGCTTTGTCGTATGGCCACTTTTACGCACAGAGCTGCACCTGTTTTTACCCTTTGATGAGTGAAGGCAGTAGACCTGCCTGGGGACTTTATACCTATACCTGGCTCTTCTTTGATGGAATATCCCATTACCAAGGATTAAATAATCATTGCAGCATTGTTATGCTGAGAGTATTCAGGGCTTGCAGACCTAGAGGTCAAAATGTTTAATCATTTATGAATTGCAATAAATGTTTGCTCTAACAAGACTTGATAAGAAACAAATTGATATAAAAGAAGGTAAAACTATGAAAGCGTTGTGAGGGTAACAAGAATTTCTCTTTTGAAGAGAACATCTGACATTTTCGACAGTAGTGTTGAGTGAAGGTAAAAGCACCCGTAGAAGTGTCCTCTGATAAACTCCTGGATGCGGCTCTTGCTGGTGGAGTGCAGGTTCTGGAACTCATGGATTGCAGAAAACTTCTTGACATTGAGTCCATTGGGGGTCACAACATCTGTCCAAGAAGAGAACACATTCAGTCAGTCACCGTCTGCGTCAACACCGTCAGGTGTTTTGGGAACTCCAGTACCACGGTTAGTCTCTCATAAATGGGCTAGGAAGGGTTAATATGGGGGGTGGGCTGTTGTACATGTTTTTGGTGGTAGGGGAAACCGGAGTACCCGGAGGAAACCTACGCAGACACAGGGAGACAAACTCCACACAGAAAGGCCCTGCCCGGGATGGGAATCGAACCCAGGACCTTCTTGCTGTGTAATATTTAATATAAAGTCTGTAATAACTGACAGTAGACCAATCATTTTCACATATCTTCAAACGGGTGGTGGTTTTGCAGACTAATGCTGACCAACAGGCAGATGATTTTTTTTTTTTTGTGCACCTGCTTTGTGCCTAAAGAAAGTTAAAGTTTGAAAATTGGCTTCAAATATAGTATGTTTATGCACACCTTTTGTAACTTTTTCACTTTTTGAACTTTGCACTTTGAACTGTCTTTGAGCTGCCATTACAAGTGAAGTTTTCCATTGATGGATCAATAAAGTTCTTATTTATCTCACACAGAAACTTAATTTTTGTTTCTCTGTTACTGACCCTAACCGTGCTGTGCTGACCCGTACCATAAAACAGTGGACCCTATAGGCTCTTGTGTCCGGTCTGTGATCTTGTCTTTAACTGTGAGAGGGAGTCAGGCGTTGGTGCATTAACACTATATGCCTAATATGAGCTTCAGTATGACTAAGGACCTTCTCTGAGGTGAGCTGTGGTACCTGGCTGGCGGTGCAGCAACTGGTTGGCCTCCACAGCAGTGATCTGAGACACAGTGGTGAAGACGTGTGCACAGTGCGCTGCGGCTCTCTCCAGACAATAGCGATGGTAGATCTGCCTATCTCCTGCCTCCTTGTCGATGTTAAACTACGGCACATGAGACAAAAACAAGAGGGTTGTATTAGCCTCTATGTTGAACACTTGCACTTTGAGGAGGGTCTATATTAAATGTAAAAGTCATGTCATGTCATAAATCAAATTCTGCCGTGTAAGTTGGAACAGTTTCAAAAAGCTCTGTATGGAACATGGCTTGGGTTTACATTGGATTTAAAAGAATAAAAAAAACCACACAGATTAAATAATGTCACTCATTTGTACAAATCTGTCATTAGTGTCTTTATTGTCACAGTTAAAACATTATACAGTTAAAATACACAGTCCAGTGAAGTTTTGTAACCTTTTAATTCAATTCTCAAATACACTTCCTCCAGCTCTTCCAGTGGAATACTGAGGCGTTCCCATGCCAGCCGAGAGACACAGTCCCAAGTCCCTCTAGCGTGTCCTATATCTTCCTCAGGGCCTCCTCCCACATGAAGGCGTCCAGGAGGCAACCATCCTGAACAGATGCCCGAGCCACCTCAGCTGGCTCCTCCCAATGTGGAGGAGCAGTGACTCTACTCTGAGCTCCTCCTGAGTGGCTTCCCAAGAAGCACTCTACACTCTATTATTTTCTATGTTATTTTATGGATTAAAAAACAAAAGAATCTAATTCAAGTCCAGATACATGAAAACTGTACTCTTACAGCTTTCATGTATCTGGTATGGTTACATTTTGAAAAACATCTTTTGCTCACACTACTTCTGCTGTGAAAGGAGCTAACCAGTGGAACTTAAACTTCAAAGAATCAGACAAAATCCTGGCTCATACAGCAACAACAGTGTGATCATGTATAATATATATATATATATATATATATATATATATATATATGTATAAATATATATATATATATATATATATATATATATATATATATATATATATATATATATATATATATATGTATATGTATGTATGTGTATATATATTTTTCTATATGTGCTGTTTATTTTTTAGACATCTTATTGTATTTACTGTTCAATTTATTTATTTTTTATCCATCTAGTGAACTGTAAAAAGCCATTCTAAGGACAGGTGTTGCAAGAATTCTTGCTCCTTTTGTTTGTTTGTTTGTTTTGTTTGGTTTTGGGGAGTGTTGTTCCGTTGCTGCAGTGCTAAAATACTTGTGAACACCTGACAGTACCTGACCATCAGCCAGAGTCTTGTGGCCTAAAGAGAAAAAAAGACTATTTGTCTCTCGTGCACTGCTTCAGGTAAGTGACTGTGTGCACGCTGATGTTGTGATGAGGGTGTATAGGAAGTATTACATGTTCCAACAGCCACACTTAAAGACTGTTATGCTCTGGCTTCACACTATTAAATGGCAGTATGTTTGAACTGATGTTGTATTGATCCAGCAGAATCAGTGCCAATGAGCCGCGTTAAGGTCCATTTTTCACAGTTTACTCTCTTCTCAAATGTTAAAGCCTTGTTTGTTCAATCTGAAAAGACTTATTGATATGATTCCATCAATAAAAAGACGTCTCTCTGTCAGTCATCCATCCAGCCGCTCAGTGGCCTTTAGTTCCACGCTGACCTTTACCACGCAGCAGAGTAGAACCAATTACAAGACCTGCCCTGACCCTGAGCACATAACTCCACAACATGATGACGCTCTAAAAGACAATAAACGGTTTCCTAACATATGAAAAGTGCTGTTTGAATAAACAGATCATTACTGATGTTAGAGCTAAGGCCATAAACCAACAACATAAAGAACAGGAAAAGAGCAGAAGAGCAAGTGAACGTCCTGTTGTAACGATCTGAGTTTATGAACAAAAAGTGTTTTTATTTTTCTAATGCTTAGAAAGATTTTTAAAAAAGAGCATTGTTTTATAATTATTCCCTTATTAAGCACACAGACACATTGTGAATACAATTGGTTTTGTGGCATTTTGTGTGATGTAGAAGTAGTTTAGAAATGGAACCTGCTTTACTTTTAAGAGACCACGTGAGAGCAAAGGCGCTTGCTTCATTTTTGTCTAAATCCTGTCAGGTTAAAGGTTAGTGAAAAAGACTTCCATGATGCTCAAGCTCCTGATTTCTGTTCTTATTCCTTAAGCTTTGTGAGCTACTGTACGTCATGAGGTCAACAGTAAGACGTTAGAAAGTTCCTTATTGATAAAAGGAAAGGAGCTTGAGTGTTTCCACAATCCAACTCCACTAACCTCTCAGCGGAGCGGGGAAGTCCCGTTGATGCACAGGAGCTTAATAAAAACTACACATCCCAAAAATGGACTACAACAAGCGCACCTTCTCCTTCACCGAGTGCTGATGAAACAGAACAACTTAGAGAAAAAATCTGAGCAACTGCACACCAGTAATATTTGTCTGTTTTGGATAAAGAACTCAGTACAACACAAAAGATCATTATTAAATGTTTTAGATTAACACAGTGAACCCCACACAACAGCAGAGTGCATGTAGCCTTTTCAATACAGAAAAGACCAACCGTAACATTTCCAACAACTGTAATCCAGCTGTAACTCATTTGAAAGAAAAGCGCATGTGAAGAGCATGTCGTCCAGGAGACGTTCATTGGGATTCTGACCCGGATTATTCCAGTGTCGGTGGAGCAGCTGCGAGACACCGTGCACCGGCTTGGAAAGAGAGAGCGCTGCCACCTCAAACAACCTTCCCAGAGTTGTTATCATTCAGTCTCGAATGTGCACAATTTGGGATGAAGTCTGAATCCAAGGATGCTAGAGTTTGCAAAGATCTTCATTTCAGCTTCAAGCAAGATTTCTCCAAAGAAGACAGACTTGCCCGTGCCAAACTGTGGCCTTTGGTGCAGAAGGCCCGAAAGAGGGGGAAGCATGCAAATCTGAAGGAGGGCTGATTATGGGTTATTTGAATCTGAATCTTGCTCAAGTTGAATGACTGCTTTTTAAAAACTTAATTTAATAAGCTTAATCTGAAACCAGATGCATTGGTTTCTAAAGGAATTGCATTCAATTAAAAATAAATGTATATTTTTAAACTCAGTTCATTTGCTTTGGAACTGCTTTTCCTGAGTGTAAAATTCAGTTCTACATTTCAGTTTTCTGAGCCGCACATCTGGGTCTTGTAGAGAGCCTTAGATATGGAGCCCAGATTTAGAGAACTGTGGTACAGTGAGGTGTAGCTACTGTTAGACTACATTAGGTGGACTATACCGGGACAGGTGAATGTGCCCCACCCACTGTCACTGAAAGCAACTGTAAATACATTAGCAAGAGCGAGAGAAATGCAGCCATGTAACAATATGGTGGAAAAAGAGGTGCATCAGAAAATGTGGTGTGAAAATCTGCCGCCTCCACTGCTCCTCCTCCTCCACCTGCCCCGTTCCAGGGTTGCCAGGCCCCGCTGAATTGCGAATGAGAAAAATTGTCCACAGGTTGTGCTTGGCCAGGGCTTCACACCGGATCTGATCAAATTAATCAGAATAAACGCTGAATGACAGTAAACTACCAATTCTTCTTTTCAAAAATGAAATCAGGGAAAGTAAATGCATACAACCCACCCGTCCCCACACAAACCACCTACCACGCAGAATCAGTGCCAGTGGCGCCAACTGCCCATGCCCCAGCCACTGCCCGCCGCAGGCCATCGCCACATAGTGTTGATGCCTCCTGGACGCCTCCCTAGGGAGGTGTTCCAGGCATGTCCCACCGGGAGGAGACTCCGGGGAAGTGGAGCTGGAGGAAGTGTCTGGGGAGGCGGAAGTCTGGGCGTCTCTGCTTAGACTGCTGCCCCCACGACCCGGCCCTGGATAAGCCGTAGAAGATGGATGGAATATACTGTATATCATTTTTAAAAACTTCTGAACATTTCTCCATCAGCCATCCAGAACAAATCAGGATTATGGCATTGAACTTTCTCAAACAAAACAAATCTCAAATTATATAATGGGCAGTAAACACAAAATTGTATTCATCCTCAACCAAACCTAAATCACACAAAGCACATACCCTGTCCTCTTCTGGGAGGCCTTTATAACAGCCCACCTCCACGATGTTCTTCATATCCAACATTTTCTGCCGTTTCAATTCTTCATCTACGATCAAAACAATGTCATAAGAGTATTCTGAGATTAAAATTCTCAATGCCTATACAAAGTCCATTCATTTCTTGAGCTAAATAAGTAAACATCTCCCTGTTTCACTCTGAATGGAGTAGGAAACCATCCTGTCCTCAGATCATTCACCTGCACTCACACCACTCACACCACCACACCAGCTTTAATTGATTATAAAAATGACCACTAATGCCACAACAAAGTAACTTATATTTCCAAAACGTCTCTATTTATCCAATCAAAAGCTTTTTTTAAATCAACAAAACAGACAAAAGTACAGTATACCTGAACACAACATTTTGATTATGTTACAAAATCTATCACCAAAACTCATGTATTTTAATGTTTCTGCAATAAAACAATGTTATAGTGAATCGAACACTTTATAAAAACCAAGGACTAATATTAAACACCTCTTTCTCTATTAGAGAAATCTATTGTAATCCAGCCTATCAACGAATCAGTCTTGTATGAAAATGTATATTCCTTTTTATAAAAGCAGATTGACATTCATTAATAACCTCTGTCACTGTTCAGGCTACTGGCATATTTACTCACCGGCCACTTTATTAGGTACACCTCGCTGGTACCGGGTTGGGACCCTTTTTGCCTCAGATCTGCCTTAATTTTTTGGCATAGATTCAACAAGGTGTTGGAAACACCTGCGAGAAATCTAGATCTGTGAGAATTGTAGCCTTTGTTCCCTGTTCTCAGCTGACAGGAACGGCACCCGGTGTGGTCTTCTGCTGCTGTAACCCATCTGCTTCAGGGTTCCACGTGTTGTGTGTGTTCAGAGATGCTATTCTGCAGACCTTGGTTGTAATGAGTAGTTATTTAGGAGTAGGAGTTACTGTTACCTTTCTATCATCTCTAACCAGTCTGCCCATTCTCCTCTGACCTCTGACATCAACAAGGCATTTTACTAACTCACTGGATATTTTCTTTCTTTATATTTTCTATCTTTTTTAGACAATTATCTGTAAATTCTAGAGATGGTTGTGCGTAAAAATCCCAGTAGATCAGCAGTTTTTGAAATACTCCGACCAGCCCGTCTGGCACCAACATTCCACCTTCAAGTCACTTAAATCCCCTTTCTTTCCCATTCTGATGCTCGGTTTGAACTTCAGAAGGTTCACTACACCACATCGAGATGCCTAAATACATTGAGTTGCTGCCATGTGATTGGCTGTTCAGAAATTTGTGTTACAATGCAATTGAAGAGGTGTACCTAATAAAGTGACCGGTGAGGGTACAAGAGCTAGTCATTTTTTAATCCGTGCACAAAATAATAATAATAATAATAATAATAATAATAATAATTAAAGCCGCAAGCGGCGATAAAGGCCCTCGCCTCCCTTGAGACCGCGCGGACACATGCACTCGGAGGAGTGCATTTCATGGTTTAAAGCGTAAACTTCACGGTAAAAGGATTCTGAGGAGTTTTCTAAGACTCTAGCCGTGGCTCTGGAGGGGCCTCCTCTAAAGGAAGGATCCTGGCAATTGGGAAATGGCATTTATTTCCCAAAGGTTGCCTCTTCACAGACTCATTACGACCACAGCCACAAATGTATCAAAAAACAAATTGATAACTTTTTTGGCACACGTGTCTAGATGATACTCACCAAATTTGGAGCTGTTTAGATGAAAAGCCTTTAGACACAAGGGGTGCGATTTAGGTGGTCACGCATTCCACCCAACATAGTAGATTTTCTGTTGAGTTTACGGTATGGCTGTAATAAACTTTTCTGTTTGCCCTGAGGTGTCCTATGGATGTACCAAGTTTCATTTTTCTACGTTGGAAAAAAGTTACTTTCACTTTCCATAGGCCCAATGTATTTTTACTTTTGTAGGGGTCGCCACTGAGTCATTTTTCGTATTTTTTTTTCGGCGACTTCAAATATATAAATTTTTCGCCGGGCTTGAAGTCTGGGACCAATAAAAATGACTTTTAGTTGTACGTTTACTGGGTTAAATTGAGGATCATTTTGCAGAAAAATATGATAAAAAAATATATACCGAATTATAATAAAAAAAAATATAACTCGAGCAAACAAGTCTAGAAAAACGCTTGTCTATTTTACATACATGTGTTTAGCTCATTTTGCCCAAGTTTGGTGTCTGTGGAATGAAGCAGCTATTTTCTGTGTACTTTTAAAAAAGAGGTGTATTTTAAGTCGGTTCACATTTTCAATTCAAAATGGCCACCTTTCCGTGTGTGATAGGGTGTGGTCCCCATTTGCTTTTTTGTTCATAAGCTCATGGTGGATGTGTGTACCAAGTTTCATTTGCCTACAACAAACTAAAATTTCACTTCCCATTGACTTTTTCCACATATTTGCGACGTTGCTATGGCAACACATTTATAGATAGGGGGTGGTTGTCATTGGCTTTTATGCTCGTCATGACATAAGAGATGTGTGTACCAAATTTCATGTCTCTATGACAAACTAAATTCTTGGGTCCCATAATAAGTTTGTAGGGGGCGCTGGAGAGCCATTTCTAAAGATAACCCTTTTATTTACATATCTTTGTGTCACATGTGCCAATCAAAGTCACAACTTTGATTGGCACATGTGTCCAGATGATACTCACCAAATTTGGGGCCATTTAAATTAAAAAACAATGATTTGCATCTTTCTGCGCAAGTGCGATTTTAGTGGCGCGTGTTTCACCCCACATGGCGGACTTCCTGTTGAGTTTAGGTGTGACTGTCATTGACTTTTCAGTTTGCCCTAAGGTGTCCTATGGATGTACCAAGTTTTGTATTTCTACATTGGAAAAATTTACTTTCATTTTCCATAGGCCCAATGTATTTTGACTTTTGTAGGGGTCGCCACTGAGTCATTTTTCGTATTTTTTTTCGGGGACTTCAAATACATAAATTTTTCGCTGGACTTGAAGTCTGGGACCAATAAAAATGACTTTTAGTTGCACGTTTACTGGGTCAAATTGAGGATCATTTTGCAAAAAAAATTTAATAAAAAATATATACCAAATTATAATAAAAAAAATATAACTCGAGTAAAAACGTCAAGAAAAACACCTGTCTATTTTACATACATGTGTTTAGCTCATTTTGCCCAAGTTTGGTGTCTGTGGAATGAAGCAGCTATTCTCTGTGTTCTTTTAAAAAAGAGGTGTATTTTAAGTCGGTTCTCCTTATTCAATTCAAAATGGCCGCCTTCCCGTGTGTGATAGGGTGTGGTCCCCATTGGCTTTTTTGTTCATAAGCCCATACTGGATGTGTGTACCAAGTTTCATTTGCCTACGACAAACTAAAATTTCCACTTCCCATTGACTTTTTCCACATATTTGGGACGTTGCTATGGCAACACATTTATAGATAGGGGGTGGTTGTCTTTGGCTTTTATGCTCGTCATGACATAAGAGATGTGTGTACCAAATTTCATGTCTCTATGACAAACTAAATTCTTGGGTCCTATTATAAGTTTGTAGGGGGCGCTGGAGAGCCATTTCTAAAGATAACCCTTTTATTTACATATTTTTGTGTTCAGGTCATGAATGTGCACAAACGCCTTTTTGGGTCCAACTCGATCCGAGAAGCGTTTGAGAGTTAAGAGACGTTTTATTTTCACAAAAATGGCCACCTCGTTACAGGCTTGCCACACCCATACCCGATAAGATATCATAAACAAAGTCACAACTTTGGTTGGCACATGTGTCTAGATGATACTTACCAAATTTGGGGCCATTTCGATTAAAACACAATGATTTGCATCTTTCTGCGCAAGTGCGATTTTAGTGGCCGCATGAGTTTCACCGCACATGGCGGACTTCCTGTTGAGTTTAGGGTGTGGCTGTCATAGACTTTTCTGTTTGCCCTGAGGTGTCCTATGGATCTACCAAGTTTTATTTTTCTACGTTGGAAAAAAGTTACTTTCACTTTCCATAGGCCCAATGTATTTTGACTTTTCTAGGGGTCGCCACTGAGTCATTTTTCGTATTTTTTTAGCGACTTCAAATACATAAATTTTTCGCTGGGCTTGAAATCTGGGACCAATAAAATGACTTTTAGTTGTACGTTTACTGGGTTAAATTGAGGATCATTTTGCAGAAAAAATATGATAAAAAAATATATACCGAATTATAATAAAAAAAAATATAACTCGAGCAAAAAAGTCTAGAAAAACACTTGTCTATTTTACATACATGTGTTTAGCTCATTTTGCCCAAGTTTGGTGTCTGTGGAATGAAGCAGCTTTTTCTGTGTACTTTTAAAAAGAGGTGTATTTTAAGTCGGACCAAAATTTCAATTCAAAATGGCCGATTTCACGTGTGTGATAGGGTGTGGTCCCCATTGGCTTTTTGTTCATAAGCCCATACTGGATGTGTGTACCAAGTTTCATTTGCCTACAACAAACTAAAATTTTCACTTCCCATTGACTTTTTCCAAATATTTGGGACGTTGCTATGGCAACACATTTATAGATAGGGGGTGGTTGTCATTGGCTTTTATGCTCGTCATGACATAAGAGATGTGTGTACCAAATTTCATGTCTCTATGACAAACTAAATTCTTGGGTCCTATTTGTAGGGGGCGCTGGAGAGCCATTTCTAAAGATAACCCTTTTTATATATATCTTTGTGTTCAGATCATGAATGTGCACAAACGCCTTTTTGGGTCCAACTCGATCCGAGAAGGCGTTTGAGAGTTAAGAGACATTTTATTTTCACAAAAACGGCCATGTCGTTACAGGCTTGCCACACCCATACCCGATAAGATATCAACAACAAAGTTACAACTTAGGTTGGCACATGTGTCTAGATGATACTCACCAAATTTGGGGCCATTTAGATTAAAACACAATGATTTGCATCTTTCTGCGCAAAAGTGCGATTTTAGTGGCCGCGCGTTTCACCCCACATGGCGGACTTCCTGTTGAGTTTAGGGTGTGACTGTCATTGACTTTTCTGTTTGCCCTGAGGTGTCCTATGGATATACCAAGTTTCATTTTTCTACGTTGGAAAAAAGTTAATTTCACTTTCCATAGGCCCAATGTATTTTGATTTTGTAGGGAATTCGCCACTGAGTCATTTTTCGTATTTTTTTTTCGGCGACTTCAAATACATAAATTTTTCGCCGAGCTTGAAGTCTGGGACCAATAAAATGACTTTTCGTGCATGTTCACTGGGTCAAATTTAGGATCATATGGGGAGAAGAAGAAAAAAAAAAAAAAAAAAAAATCCGAGCAAAAACAATAGGCCCTCCCGGTCATCACCGGCTCGGGCCTAATAATAATAATTAAAGCCATAAGCGCGATAAAACCCTCACCTCCCTTGAGACCGCGGGGACACATATATTCGGAGGATTGCATGTCGTGCTTTAAAGCAAATTTGGAGCTGTTTAGATGAAAACCCTTTAGCACAAAGTGTACGATTTAGGTGGTCATGTATTCCACCCAACATTTTCTGTTGAGAAGGATCCTGGCAATTGGGAAATGGCATTTATTTCCCAATAGTTGCCTCTTCACAGACTCATTACGACCACAGCCACAAATCTATCAAAAACAAATTGATAACTTTTTTTGCACACGTGTCTAGATGATACTCACCAAATTTGGAGCTGTTTAGATGAAAAGCCTTTAGACACAAGGGGTGCAATTTAGGTGGTCACGCATTCCACCCAACATAGTAGATTTCCTGTTGAGTTTACGATATGGCTGTAATACATTTTTCTGTTCGCCCTGAGGTGTCCTATGGATGTACCAAGTTTCATTTTTCTACGTTGGAAAAAGTTACTTTCACTTTCCATAGGCCCAATGTATTTTGACTTTTGTAGGGTCGCCACTGAGTCATTTTTCATATTTTTTTAGCGACTTCAAATACATAAATTTTTCGCGAGCTTGAAGTCTGGGACCAATAAAAATGACTTTTAGTTGCACGTTTACTGGGTCAAATTGAGGATCGATTTGCAGAAAAATTATAATAAAAAAAAATATACCAAATTATAATAAAATAAAATATAACTCGAGCAAAAAGTCTAGAAAAACGCTTGTCTATTTTACATACATGTGTTTAGCTCATTTTGCCCAAGTTTGGTGTCTGTGGAATGAAGCAGCTATTTTCTGAGTTCTTTTAAAAGAGGTGTATTTTAAGTCGGTTCACATTTTCAATTCAAAATGGCCGCCTTCCCGTGTGTGATAGGGTGTGGTCCCCATTGGCTTTTTTGTTCATAAGCCCATGGTGGATGTGTGTACCAAGTTTCATTTGCCTACGACAAACTAAAATTTTCACTTCCCATTGACTTTTTCCAAATATTTGGGGCGTTGCTATGGCAACACATTTATAGATAGGGGTGGTTGTCATTGGCTTTTATGCTCGTCATGACATAAGAGATGTGTGTACCAAATTTTATGTCTCTATGACAAACTAAATTCTTGGGTCCCATTATAAGTTTGTAGGGGCGCTGGAGAGCCATTTCTAAAGATAACCCTTTTATTTACATATTTTTTTATTTCAGGTCATGAATGTTGCACAAACGCCTTTTGGGTCCAACTCGATCCGGCGTTTGAGAGTTAAGACGTTTTATTTTCACAAAAATGGCCACCTTGTTACAGGCTTGCCACACCCATACCCGATAAGATATCAACAACAAAGTCACAACTTTGGTTGGCACACGTGTCTAGATGATACTCACCAAATTTGGGGCCATTTAGATTAAAACACAATGATTTGCATCTTTCTGCGCAAAGTGCGATTTTAGTGGCCGCGTTTCACCCCACATGGCGGACTTCCTGTTAAGTTTAGGGTGTGACTGTCATTGACTTTTCTGTTTGCCCTGAGGAGTCCTATGGATATACCAAGTTTCATTTTTCTACGTTGGAAAAAAGTTACTTTCACTTTCCATAGGCCCAATGTATTTTGATTTTGTAGGTCGCCACTGAGTCATTTTCGTATTTTTTTAGGCGACTTCAAATACATAAATTTTTCGCCGAGCTTGAAGTCTGGGACCAATAAAATGACTTTTCGTGCATGTTCACTGGGTCAAATTTAGGATCATAGGTCGACAAGAAAGATAAAAAAAAAAAAAAAAAAAAAAAAAAAATCCGAGCAAAAACAATAGGCCCTCCCGGCCATCACCGGCTCGGGCCTAATAATAATAATAATAATAATATTGGTCTCCAATTTTCAATAAAAAGTGAATCTTTGTCTGCCTTTGGGATCAAAATAATGAGACCACGCTTCATTGTGGGAGAAAGATTATGTCTTGAGATACATACACCAAGGGCTTCAAATAAAAGCTGACAGATGTCTTTCCAAAAGAAGACATAAAAATCCACAGTTAGGCTGTCTAAGCCAGGTGATTTACCCTTGGCCATTTAGATGATAGTTTTATCAAGCTGTTCAATTATTAAATCATCCTCCATATTTCTTTTAAAGTCATCCTTGATTAATTCAACCCACTCTTGGGGCTGAAAGCCCGCAACACTGCCTTCAGGTCAGACGACGCTGAGGCCTACAGTAAATCCAGGGCTAACCTGAAAAGGGGCATCAAAAAGGCCAAGTACAGCTACAAGCTGAAGGTAGAGGAACATCTTTCTAACTCTGACCCCCGACGCATGTGGCAGGGCATCCAGGTCATCAGTGACTACAAGTCAGGCAACTCCACTCCAACGGTCACGGACGTCTCCTTCCTGAACGAGCTAAATGACTTTTATGCTCGCTTCAATAGCGACAGCAAGGAGACGGCCACCAAAATCTCACCCTCAGCAGACCACCAACCTCTCAAACTCACCTCCACAGATGTCCACACTGCACTGAGCCGGATCAACGCACGCAAGGCTGCAGGCCCGGATGGCATTCCTGGACGCGTGCTTAGGGCATGTGCTGAGCAGCTTGCAGGGTCTTCACAGACATTTTCAACCTGTCCCTCACCCAAGCAACTGTCCCAACATGTTTTAAGTCCACATCCATTGTGCCAGTACCAAAAACTCCTCCCCAATGTGCCTGAATGACTATCGCCCGTAGCACTCACTCCCATCATTATGAAGTGCTTGACGACTGGTCCTAGCACACCTCAAAGACTGCCTCCCACCCACACTGGACCCACACCAATTTGCCTACTGCAGAAATAGGAGCACAGAGGATGCAGTATGCACAGTGCTGCACTCTGCACTCACACACTTGGACAATAACAACACATATGTTAGGATGTTGTTTGTTGACTTCAGTTCAGCATTTAACACCGTCATTCCCTCCAAGTTGACCACAAAACTTGGAGACCTGGACATTAACACCTCCCTCTGCAACTGGATTATGGACTTTCTGACCAACAGGCCTCAGCATGTTTGGTCAGGCAACACCCACTCCACCACCATCACACTCAACACTGGCGTACCACAGGGCTGTGTGCTGAGCCCATTCCTCTACTCCCTTTACACCTACGACTGCAAGCCTGTGCATGGATCCAACTCCATCATTAAGTTTGCAGACGACACCAGATGATTGGCCTCATCACAGACAACGATGAGACTGCCTACAGGGAAGAGGTAAAGCACCTGGCCACATGGTGCGCTGACAATAACCTGCTCCTTAACACCACTAAGACAAAGGAGCTCATTGTGGACTTCAGGAAGAAAAAGGAGGCACGCATGACCCTATCCACATTAATGGTATGGTTGTTGAGCGTGTCTCCAGCTTCAAGTTCCTGGGAATCACCATCTCGGAGGAACTGTCCTGGACCACAAACACCTCCAGCCTGGTCAAGAAGGCTCACCAGCGCCTCTTCTTCCTCAGGACACTGAAGAAGAACCAGCTGTCTTCAGCCATCCTGGTGAACTTTTACCGGTGTGCGATCGAGAGCATCCTGACCAGTTGCATCACAGTCTGGTATGGAAACTGCTCAGTGGCTGACCGCAAAGCACTGCAGAGGGTGGTGAAAACTGCCCAGCGCATCACAGGGACACCACTTCCTGCTATTGAGGACATCCAGAGGAAACGCTGTCTACGTCGAGCTCGCAGCATTCTTAAGGACTCCTCTCACCCTGACCATGGACTGTTTAACCTCTTGCCCTCCGGGAGGCGCTTCAGGAGCCTCCGGACAAAGACCACAAGACTCAGGAACAGCTTTTTCCCTACAGCTGTCTCCTTACTGAACTCTGCCCTCTGACACCACCACACACACAGACTCTTCCCCCACATCACCACTGCGCCTGACTGATTTATCTATTATTTACAACATACAAACAGTAAACTTGTTATTACTTCCACTACATCCATTTGCACACTGTAATATTTTCTATGCACTGTACTGTCCATTACACTAGTGTAAATGATGTTCATATGTTCATAGTTCTGCCTATAGTGTACATACACTTTTACATAATCCATCTGTATAGTATGTTCATAGTACACCTACCTGTATATCATGCTTATAGTATTTAAAATCTGTCAATTATGTCCATAATACTTATCTGTATAGTTATTGTACATATTATAGACCTTGTATATTCTGTACTTACTGCTTATTGCACTTCTGGTTAGATGCTAACTGCATTTCGTTGCCTTGTACCTGTACTTGTGTAATGACAATAAAGTTGAATCTAATCTAATCTAATCTAATTGACTGAAAACTAGCCTCAGAGTATTTTGAACAAAAAACTATAAAAGTCTATACCTGTCTTGATAATTAGATCTAGTTCTGTAATAGCACCATTGCTATTTAATTTAGATATTTTCTTTCTTATTTGCCTTTCTTCTTCTTTCTTATTTCTCATTTGTTTCTCAACATTGAAAAAGTAGGAAGAATTTATTCTAACCCCCCTCGATCCAACGAGCTCTAGAGCCAATAAAAGCCCTACCTGCTGCAGAAGGAGGGTGAAGACGTGGAGAACCGAGGGACTGCACTGTGAGCCGGTGTTCCAGATTAACCTGTGATTATGTCTTCTGGTGAGATTTGTTTACAAGTTGCCTAATCGTGTCCAGATGTGTTTAATGTAGGGATGCACCGATACCACTTTTTTGGAAAACGAGTAAGAGTACGAGTACTTGCATTTCAGTACTCGCCGATACCGAGTACTTAATAAAAAAACATGATTTAAATTTACAGGTAACAGCTTTAGTCATATAATTTAACAAAAAAACAAGGCACGGGGCAAACACTGCTTGTCCAAATATCCGTGGTGAAACTAAACGAAGAGGAGGCTTGCAGTAGGCTGTGGATGTGTTTTTCACGGAGTCGTGTAGTTTAGGCAGCTCCGTGTCAGTCATGTAGCGGCGGCAGGACATCATAACATGGAGGAGACGCATGAATCCACATTTTCTACCTCCGAAAGTGGCTGGTCACTCAATGCAATGTACTCGATGATTGCCTGTGTTATTTTCACAGCACGTGGATTGTCTCTGGACATTTTCTCGTCTTGCAAGAGTTTGCTGCAGTGTGGGTTGTGTTGGTTTAGAAGCGTGGGTAAACTCTTTATACTCGTTGTCGTGTTGGGATTTTAGGTGCTTGATTAAATTACTTGTGTTAAATGCGCTACCTTTTGAGCCTCCTCTGGACAATTTAGCTGAGCACAATTTGCAGTCCGCCTTTGTTTTGTTTTGTCTTCATTCACTTTGAAATAGTTCCACAAGGCTGACATGTCTCGTCTTGCCTTCGTTCTCCTCGCTCTGAGCTGCAGCCGGGGCCTGGGGGCGGGCACTCGGCGCCTGTGATTAACCCCTTACACGCCGCTCAAACATAGACATTTCTCCGACCGTGGTATCGGCCCCTGGTATCGGGGGACTTTTAACGAGTACGAGTACTTATGAAAATGTGGTATCGAGGCCGATACCAGATACCAGTATCGGTATCGGTGCATCCCTAGTTTAATGCTAATCTCACCTGCTGATGTCTCTCGCAGATTCAACACAAACAGCACAGGACTCCTGTCAACTTGAGCAACATAATTTGGGAGAATAAAGAGACTGACCTAGTTGAAAACAAAGAGCGCTATGATGAGCAAATATAAGCGTTACTTACCTATAACATTCATTCATTCATTCAGCTCCTAAACCCTTATACTACAGGGACTCTCTGTTACCGTCATTAACACTCAAAATTTGTCGTACTTTTCACTGACACATCAAACCATAGTGTTCAGAATGATAAGGCCATGTTAACTGGTGACAATCACAACATGTGCAAACACTAAACTAAACTAAACGTGAGCACAGACTGCAGGTGCAGTAGGCCTTTATGGATTTGCAACTAAAAGACTACACTTAACGGAATAAGACGAGTGATCAGTTTTGCGCATTGTTGTTTCCTTTTAATCTTATTGGAATGGCTACTAAAGGTAACCCTCCTCACCTGTGATCTGTTTGTTTGTAATCAGTGTGTGTGTAAAAGGTCAGTGAGTTTCTGGGCTCCTGACAGACCCTTGTATCTTTCATCCAGTGCTGCACTGATGTTTCTGTCTGAGTCATGGGGAAAGCAAAAGAACTGTCAAAGGATCTGCGGGAAAAGGTCATTGAACTGCATAAAACAGGAAAGGGATATAAAAAGATATCCAAGGAACTGAGCCAATCAGTGTTCAAACTCTAAGAAAGTGAAAAATGAGGGATTCTGTTGAAACCAAACCAAGGTCAGGTAAACATTTCAGCCACAACTGCCAGAAAAATCGTTTGGGTTGCAAAGAAAAACCCACAAATAACTACTCTCTCTGAAGACTCTCTGAAGAAATGTTGTGTGGCTGTTTCAAGATGCACAATTAGAAGGCACTTGGTCAAGAAAGCCATTACTGCGCAAATGTCCAAAAGCATCCCGCTTACAATACGCTAAACAGCACAGAGACAAACCTCAAAACCTCTGGTCATTTGGAGTGATGAGACCAAAACTGAACTTTTTGGCCCCAACCATAAACATTACATTTGGAGAAGAGTCAACAAGGTCGATGATGAAAGGAACACTACTGTGAAACACGGAGGTGGGTCACTGATGTTTTGGGAATGTGTGAGCTACAGAGGCACAGGGAAAAAAAATAAAAATTGCACTCATCAGAAGCTGCACATGGTATGTACTTGAACATACCATGTGCATGACAACAATCCACAGCACAAGGCCAAGTCGACCTGTCATTGGCTACAGCAGCAGAAAGAGAAGGTTCTGGACTGACCTCAGTCTCCTGACCTCAATATCATTGAGCCACTCTGAGGAGATCTCAAACGTGCAGTTCATGCAAGACAGCCCGAGAATTTACAGGAACTGGAGGCTTTTTGCCAAAAAGAATGAACAGATTTACCATCTGAGAAAATACAGAGCCTCATCCACAACTACCACAAAAGACTTCAAATGTTAAAGGTGGCTATACACAGTATTAAGAACTGGGGTACGTAAACTTTTGATCAGGGTTATTTGTGTAGTTTCTGTTGTCATGGTGATTTAAAAAGAGTAAACACAGTTGTTTGACAATAAATGGCTTCACCAAACCACTAACTATGAGTGAAAAAAAGGTTTTTGTGTTATTGTTCATATTCTCTGAAAAATGGACAAACAATCAAATTCTATGTAAACTTATGAGAATAACTAACTAGTTTGGTGTCTTTGGGATCTAAAATTACTCCTAGCTTCAAGATGTCTAGAGGAATTCCCCATGAATATCCCATATCTCCAAAATTATTACTTCCTAGATGTTCAATTTGGCAATTGTTAATGATTTAAATTTATATGGTATTAAGATTTTTGGACAGGAATTTAAGATTAGACAATTTACGGACAATACAGCAATAAAAAAAAGAAAAAAGATAAAAGTATGGTTGTTATTACACTAAAATTAATAATGTCAACATTAAGAAATGTGAGCTGAAGGTGTGTCTAAGTCAATATTTTCTTAGCACTCTTTGTTTAATTTCTGACAGCAATATCAGGAAGGCCAGTTCAGTCATTTTTCAGTTTCAACGCAGAAATAAGTCACATTATTTAAAAATCTCCCAGATAGTTAAAGAGTATAATTGTGGTGGTATAAAGATTAGATTTTTCCAACTCTATGTGGTTCTAAATACTAGGGCTATTTTGAGGAAACTGGGTGGAATGGATGTTTAACTGAGATGTGATTTCAAAATGAATAAGATTCCACTTGCACTCTCTCAATTCCATTGTCAAATACTACACTTCTGGAAAATGAAATTCACACATAACTTTACACCACATAGCTTGGTTCTGTGGAACAATAAAACAATACTTATTAAAAGAAAATCTATATTTAAAGCTGAATGGTTTGACAAGCGAATTCTCTTTGTAACTGACCTGATTGTAAATGTGTTCAACTGGACAAGCTATTCCTACAGCCTTAATCCACCTAATCCAGAATACTTTGATTTACTGATGTCACTCCAATACTGCAGAATCTATCAATTGGTATTCATAAATTGTTTCATGATTATAATAAAAAAAGACCATTCTGATCTGCTGGAAAAAGCCTTCTCTAAATATGTTAAAAGGCCTATTCCGCCTAAAGTCAAAGAAACATTTCAAAATTTGTCATAAGATTTATCTAGTTTCCAATTTTCTTCAGAAAAATCTCTAGCTCCATTCCAGGCAGGTTCTGGAGTGATGTTAGAGACTGGCTGACCTTTAAAAATATCAAACATTTCTGTATTTAACATCAACCATATTCTGTTTTAATGTTGATGGTTTACATAATTCAATATTAGACATTGTGAATATTGTTTTCCTACTTGCTAAATTTTATATACATTGTTGTAAGTGGTTAAACTCTTGCCCATGCTTTGAACATTTTATTAAAGAATTTAAACTATTCTACTCCTCACTGAGATTACAAAAAAGTGGTTGTGCCCAATTCCTCCTGTCCAGTTGGTGGCAAAAGTACATATTAATTAGCAATTATCTTGAATTGTCTCAGCTTTGTCACGATCAGTTGCAAAAAAGTCAGGGCAGCAAGCCTCTCTTAGGAATCCCTTAAAAGGTCCTCGAGTAAGGGCGCCACCATACAGCAATATACCTCTGTCCACCAGAGGGCAGGCAGCAGAAATATAAGGAGAAATCTTATGGTGACAAGTGTAAATATCATGTTTACAGCCTGGAACAAAAGATGTCTCCAGTCTCTAGATAAACTATTGTTTTACTGTGTAGTAACAGCAGAAAAGCCCGGATGTTACGGCCATTTTACTGCCCTCTGGTAAGGCCAATATCGGTTAATGCAGGAGCAATGGGCACACGACATCCATGTTTATTTACAATACGGTAGTCTACTTGACACAGAGAGACGTAAAGTAAAGAACGCAACGGTACATGATGAATGGAAAGAAAAGGTAATAAAAGATAAGGGAAACAAGGTTTGTTACATTCATAAAACATGTTTGACCAATATGGAAATGTGTTTTGATCTGGATATTTGATGCTATTTATGCTAAAGAGTTAAATGTTATGCTAACCAACAGCTATGTAATTGTTATTTTGTTCTGCTCTTACGTTGGTGAAAGACAACAAAGCCTCATTAAAGTGTCATTTAACCAACAGTTCTGGCCCTTCTTAATTCGACTGGAAGCTACAAAGTTTAGTCAATTTTTGTTATTTCCTTTTGTAGTCAGAATTAAATTGTGTAATATTCTGTGTTCTTTACCTGCCTGTTTAAAATTATCCTTCCTTGGATCTGTTATTCATTCTTAAAACAAATAATCTGTCCTCTATGCTCGTCTTTAGCCTAATTTCTTAAAATGTGAGTAAAATGAAAAGCTACAAGTATTATTAAAGTATGAAAATTAAAAATGATAGGTAATAATAGATTATGACGGAAGTTTAACAACTCAAAATGACAGAGTGAGAAAGTCTAGCGCGACCTTTGAGTCCAAGTTTAACTTTTTTTTTTTTTGCATTACATGTATTGTGGACCCCCTTATAGTTGTAAATGGGATTTCCCTGCAGCAGAGTTGATTCAACTCAGAGTTTACTGTTTCAGAAACCCTCACTCTTCATCTGAGGTCCAATGTGACAAAATGGATTTTTAAAAAAAGGAAAAAGAATTGAAATGATGTGCCTTTTCTGAAGGTAACAAAGGTTTAGAGTGTTGTTTGAAATAAAGACTTGGAGCAGGTATTTCAAACGCCTCACACTTTACTGCGTGTTCAACAACATGTACACCTCTTCTTCTGTAGAACCAGAACAGACAAAAATAAGCTTAGAGCACCACCTGGAGATCATATAATGAAACTTAAAGAGGTATAAACATGATATGGCTTTAACTGAAATACACACAAGCTTATTATTATTAATTATTCTGATAAGAGTTTTCTCCACTCAGTCCTTTAGTGAATTTATCAGCAATCATACAGTGGGGCAAAAAAGTATTTAGTCAGCCACCAAATGTGCAAGTGCTCCCACTTAAAAAGAGAGGCCTGTAATGTCCATCATAGGTGCACTTCAACTATAAGAGACAGAACAGGGGAAAGAATCCAGGAAATTATATTGTAGGATTTTTAATGAATTCATTGGTAAATTTCTCGGTAAAATCAGTATTTGGGCACCTACAAAAAAAGCAAGATTTCTGTCTCTCAGACTTGTAACATCTTCTTTAAGAGGCTCCTCTGTCCTCCACTCGTTATCTGTATTAATGGAACCTGTTTGAACTTGTTATCAGTATAAAAGACACCTGTCCACAACCTCAAACAGTCAGACTCCAAACTCCACTATGGCCAAGAACAAAGACTGTCCAGGCTATGGCCAGGCTGGGAAGACTGAATTGGTGGCTGACTAAATAATTTTTTGCCCCGCTGTGTCTTCAGTGCTGCAGTATTTCAAGTCTATAAATCCACTTTATGTCAATGTGTTTGTCATGAAATCGATAGTTCTTTTCCATACAGATAGCAGACTGTTTATCCTCAAACATCAACATTGGACCTGTTTGGTTGACCTTTAGATCTGTCATCAATTGTCACATCCAAACAGCTTCTTGAGCTGCACTTGCCAATATCATGTACTGAGCTTCAGCAGTAGAGAGAGCTACACATGTCTGGTTCTTGCTTTTCCTCTAACTTGAAACATGTATCCTGATCCTGATCCTATCCAGATTTGTGACCATCTTGATCCCCAGCCCAATCTGCATCTGAAAATCCAATGCATTCTTTAGGCTTGTCTTTGCTGTACAGCAGACCTAGATTCAAAGTGCCATTTAGATATCTAATGATTCGTTTGGCAGCAGTCCAATGATGCTTTGTGGGTTTAACACAAACCCCATCTTCTTCAGCGGTTCATTTAGGACGATGTTCCAACATCTTGGTGATTGCTTCAGTCCATAGATACTGCAATTTAGTTTGCACATACGATGTTCCTTTCCTTTTACTGCCCTTCTGCCTTACCCACTTTTTAGGTAGCTTTGCATCAGCTAACATTGATCTCACTGTCTCCATCAGTGTTTTGCTCAGGTGTCTTTGGTACTGTGAACTCATGTCAAACTCCTTTCTTCAGGAAATCTTAAAACTCAGATGAGGTATATTCTCCAATATTTGTGCGTAAGACTTTCAGTTACCTTCCAGTAGTTCTAAGCCATGGCTTTCTATTCCAGAAACTTCTGAAAAACTTCCTCTATATGCTTCAGAACATACATCCACACATAGTGGATATATTCTCAATGAATGTCAGGTAGTATTCAGCTCCACTCAAGGACTTTGGATTTCTTTTCCCGCATACATACTGTGCACTCAAACAAGTGGTTCAACAGCTCTTTTGCGATCACTGGTTGTGAACTACTCATGGGGCCGCTGCACAGGGTTTACTTTTGAGCGAGTGAGCGTCACAATCAGTGCCAAGCAGGTCCCATACAAACACCACCAACATTATTCTTCTGGGAAAAGACTGTCATTGAGCTCTTTTTACTTCAGCACATGAATCACAAAATGTCTTTTGTCAAAATGTCTTTTGACAAGTCAAAGCCATCAACTAGACACCCTTTAAAGTGCTTCTTCAGATTTTGTACACCAAGTATAACCAACGTCGGTTTGTTCCTTACTCTCCTTATTCACATTGATATTTTTTGTTACATGCAGACTGCCTTCTTTTGTTGAGTTACCTTGGACATTCTCAGTAAGTTACCATCAGTCAATATCATTTTCAGCCGCACAACACGACGTCCTGTTGCTTTAACAGCATAACCATCCATAAACTACTGAACAACTTAGCCCTGCCCCTGCCCTCAGTTTTTGAACAACCTGGAGCAGCCATCAGGAACACGTGAAGTCAATTACACTTGAGGGTGCAGGGGTTGTTTAATACAATGACGTTGTATTCAAGAGCGTATTGCTACTTTTGTTATTCATCATCATATTTTAATTTTATACACTTGTCAACAAGCATTGACACATAACTGTCCTATAGTTAAGACACAATTAGCACTGCAACAAGTCATTTCCAAATAGAGCCACTATTTTACTGCTGTAGATCATTTCTGAAAGACCCGTGGCTTTGCTGTCCAGTAGTAACAAAGCAGCATTCAGGTGGAGTGCACAGTTTGACAGCTCCAGCTCTCAGCAGCTTGTAAAAACAGCTCCACCCAAAACGCAAAGCCGGGAACAGAATCTTATCATAGTTCATATTATGAACTGAACATAAACAAATATGGCTACAATGAGGACTATAAAGATCATGGCTCATGGGTTAGCCAGTCTGAACAGACATACAGTTAACAGCCAAGTTAACTGTCCCATTAATAATTTGCATTAGACCCGGCCTCAGATAAGCGGAAGAATAGAGCGCGATGGATGGTTAGCTGTTAGTGGTCAACTGTGAACTTTTTTCACAGTGAATAAAATGAATAAAAAATAGAAACAGTGTATTTCAAGCAATAAAACCAAATGCTTTCACTGAAACACACATGTAAAATATACAGAATATTCTCTTCAACCTTTTAAGTCGCTGTTACAACTCTCTCCTGAGCCAGTGGACGTCTGAGATCAGAGAGATTTCTTCATCTGCAATCAATCTGTCAATGGCAGAAGAAATCTGAATCAACTCATTTGAAGAGACCTAACAACCGAATTTCCCATCAGGGATTAATAAAGTTAAACTGAATTTTTGAAAGATGTTAAAGGTGAAATTACAAAGACTCATGGTCAAAAGTTAAAGATGGATTTTCTTTTGGGAATGAAGGTATTGAAATTTGCTGATGCTTTGTTGATTCATTTGGCAAAGCTCTCGAAGGGAAGTTGTTGCTCCATTGCCTCCAATTCTGAGCTCATTCAAAAGGAACGACCGGAACTGGACACAAATCACAGAATCTACAGCTGAAATAAGAATCTTAAAATCACCAAATATCATTTGTGTTTCTGCTCATAAAACGGTGCTGAAGTCTGCTCATACATCGAAGCACTGAACTATAATCTTTACAAATCCACCAGACATCAACTGACTCAATGGAGTCACATCATTTCACACATCATAGTCCCGTGCATCCCCGCTACCACCAACCAATGGCTACAATAGATAAATAGACTAAGAGTGTGTTCACATTTGTAGTCCACTTCATTTAGTTCACTCCAAAACAGAAAACTCTCCACTTATTTCGGTTCCTCGGTTTATCAGCAAAAAGCCCCAGTCCAGCAAATGTAAACCAAGACCAAACAACAATAAACAAGGCCTTTCTTTAGAAACACTAGATGGTGCTGTTAGTCCAAATGCTGATAATGCATGTTACCACTGCATTTTAGCTTCTCAGTGCTTCACATTTGACCTCTTCTCATTTGATTTAGTTGGACAATAGTGTTTTGGTGTGTTTTTTTCTACTCTTTGAAAAACTAAATGTTACATCTCCAATTTATAATGCTCTTGTTGTGGCTCGTCCGAGACCTCTGTTTTGAGAGGGTCTTGGAGCAGTCACACTTATCCAAGGGAACCGTGGGAACAGAGCAACCGCACCAGAGTCAGTTTAAAACACATTGTGTTTGAATGGACTCGACTGCTTTAAAAACATCATTGCATTCTTTTATCCTTCTTTCTGGATCGCTTAGTGTTTCAACTGAACAGAATAAAAGAGAATAAAGCCATTTACTAAAGATGCAGTAACAGTTGTATCCTCGGTTCACACTACATTTGATGCACATAAATGATATGTATGTTCAGCACTAAAGCTGTGATGCATTCACTGACAGTAGACACAACTGGAATAATTCTGCTCAAATTAATATTTGTGACTATTTAAAGAAAGATTTGAGTTGACATTGACAAAAAGAAAACAGAAGCTGTCAGCCTTGCATCAACCAAAGTCTCCAATGATACCACACAGGACGCTCCTTCTGAGTTTACTGCAAGAACAGAATGAGTTCTCACCTTGTCCAGATTGTTGTAAAAGTCGGCATTTCCAGCACAGAGGTAGCGTCCGAGCAGAGTGGCGTGTGTGGTAAAAACGGTGCTGACAGGAATCCTCCGAGTTCGGCACAGGATCAGTCCAACTCCGGCATGCCACTCGTGGAAGTGACTGATCACATTGGGTTTGTCTCCCAGTTCATCAGTCAGCTGCAAAACAAAAGAAAAGAAAATGATTTGGATCTGCATTACAAAGATACTCCTGCCTGAATGGCCACGCTCATACTCAGGTAAACCAAACCAGATATTTGCTGCCACGGGTAATCAATCGTCAAAAGTCTAGAAGGAACTCTGAACATTTTTCAAATGCCATTTGTATTCTTAGAAGTCTCCATGTGCCAAACTCTGATTTGACTATTGTTAAAGTGACAAACAACCAGCAGCATCTTCTCACAGACAGAGCCGTTTCCTGACCTCTGACCCGAGAAAGAGCACCACCAGCTTGCACAGAAAGCTGTCTGAGGCCGAACAGGACCAACTGTTACTTGTGGACCACGTGTTCCCCGTGTTCTTCAGCAGTACCAAAGGAGCTCGGACCAGTTGGTATCATTACGTCCTGTTGGCCCTCAGCTTCTGACACCTTCTGACACACAGCCTCTGACTCCAAGCCTGGTTCTTAAGTAAGGGCCTACTCACACTAGCCAGTTTGAACCGTGCCCGAGCGCGTTTGACCACCATAGCGCGGTTCGTTTGACTAGTGTGAGTGCTCCGAACCGTGCCCGGGCGCGGCTCGATTAGCCGCCCCTGGCCCGCTTGGAAGAGGTGGGCCAGAGCACGGTTAGTTGGGCTCGGGCGCGGTTCGCATGTAGTGTGAGCGCCAACCTTGCTGGAGCATGGAACAAGACGCGTGACGTCACGGTTTTGCGACGCTCCAAAACAACTTGAATCTGTACTTGAGTGGATTATTTATAGCTGTGCTGACATTTACACTAGTCTGGTGTGGAAAACTCAAGTCTACACTCTCTTTTGATTCTGGCAATACTAGTGTTTTTCACGACAGGGGAAATGTCACTCTTTGGATTCTTAATGTACATACCTGTTATTTTCTCTAAATGCTAGTCTGCAGACCGTTCATTTTATGCATGTTGCAATGTGGTAATGCACTTAGACTTGATTTAGGCTTTACCTAAGTTGTAAATTTAACTTTTGCTTCCAAAGTGTAAATCATCTGTGCCTGTTCTCCTTGGTTTAAAAGTGTACTTTAATGACAACATATTACATCTTTATCATTGGGCTACAGTAAAGTCATTACAATACATTCATTCCCTTGGCATGTTAAAAGAATTGACAAAGTTGACAATTCAGTTCATGATTATTCTTTGCTATTATGTGTTGGAGAAAAAGTGAAGTGAAAATGTAAATGAAAAATGTATTTTAATCATAACATTTCATCATGTAACACCCAGTCTTGCAGTGTCTATGCACCAGGGCAGGTTTCTCTCAGGCATATGGGACTGAGGTCTTGTCCAAACAAACTCATGAATCTAACGTCTTCTGTGCGGGGTATTTGAAGCCAGGATGAGGCTGTTGTTGTTGTTAATACTCTTATTTGCTTTCAGAAGTTGTTTAATATACCGTAGCATATATTTACTATGCACTTTAACCTAACACTACCTCAAACCTCTACACTTTATAATTCGACCTCGAACCTCTACAATATATACAACACACTTCCATAAATTATACACCACACACACAAGGTAGCCTATTTTGTTTCACCACTGCATATGGTTGTGTTATGTGAAATACTGCTTTTTTTGTTTTTTTTTTTATGAGAAGTGCTGACCAATCCCAAATAAATGGGAGATGGTTCTGAACTCTACATTTGTGGCCAGTCTCCATATGCATATTGCAACACGTTGGTCCACGGGCACTGGTTTTCTGAATGAAGTGGTCTGTCTTCGAAGGTGCGGCTGCAGGCTGTTGCACAACTGCAAGAATGATGTCCTTCTCATTCTGAAATTAGCCTTCCACTCACAGTCTGTCCAGCTGCTGAGAACATGCTGCCACCACACAGCAGATCTCTGCCGAATGAATATGGTCCTGCAGCAGAATGGAAAAATATTGTTAACTGTATATAGTTTATGCATACACAATTACCTTACAGCACTTTGAAGTGAAATTAAATAAACAACAAACTACTACTCCAGTGCATACATAACAGTTATGTGTCCCGTTGAATACGGGTGTCTTAATACAAGAATGTAGCTAATATTAACCAGCAAATTATATTAAGTTACATGATTATTACCTTTAGAACGCTACTGTCGTAATTACAAAAAAAACATTATACACATATTGTATTTCAAATTTCACAATACACTTTTCAATTGTATTCAATGACATTTCATTATATTAATTCTTACCTTGTCGATGTACGGGAACTGTAGTCCGTAATCAAAGCTGCAAAGTCCTTGCTGCACTTCAGCTGGTACCTTGCAAACCTCCTCATACGAGCAGCACGATTATGTGAAAATTTTCACGCTACTAAGGCGACAAATCTGTTTAACAACAGGCTGTGAGAGGGCTGTGGACCACCGTGTACCAAACGACACAAAATTATCCACAAATAAAACAGAGCGATGGACTCCGTTGTGTTCAGAGAGCGCCGCTCTTCCTGTTTATCCCGAAACCGTCGCACCATAATGACGTAAGCGTGCTCCGGCACCATAGATAGTATAATTATGGATGATATCCGCCCATTGGTCCCCTATTCACCAATATTGCATTACGAATGGGCAATAAAATGGCCGTTACATCCGGGATTTTCGGGTTTTACTCCATAGTAAAACAATAGTTTTTAGATAGCATAAACCAACGTAATTTTCAAAAATTCACCCCCCCCCAGAGTTGTCACGTAGTAAAAACTTAGCTCTAGAGACCGGAGCCATCTTTTGTACCAGGCTGTAAACATGAGTTTTACTCTTGTAAAGTCGCCATTGGGTTTCTCCTTATATTTCCGCTTTTGGAGCCTGCCCTCTGGTGGACGGATGTATATCGCTGTATTTTGCTGTAAAATCACCGTATGGCGGCGCCCTTACACGACGACCATTTAAGAGGTACCATAGGAGAGGCTTGTCCGGCACGAATGCTGAAACCCTATGTGAGTGCAGGCCAGAGGGGGAGTGGGGAGGGGGGACAATCGTCCTCGGGCCCGGTTCATGGCAACCGTGCCTAGTGTGAGTACGCCCTAAGATCTGCACAGTTTCACAGAGTTGGCATGGAAACAGATTTAACATTACAACTTAACTTAGACATACAGTAGCTTAACTCTTCTAAACCCTTTTCTAAATGTATAAACTACGCAATTATTTAAATAATCCTTTAAGGCCATATTCCACCTCATTGTTTCAATCCTTAAAATACCACTGTTATTTATTTACAACTTCTATGTTATGGTTATTATTTCTGCTGCTTATATTGTTTTGGTGCATATTCAAATTCTGTCTGGTTATTAATTTTAGTCAATAAACATCATTATTTCTCATAGCTCATGCTTGGTGTGGGTGTTTCTCTTCATTATTTTGCTCACTGTCTGTCTACAAACTTCCGCTAAACTCAGATGATTTAAACTTATAAGGCTTTTTTATTAATTATTCTTTTGTCTTTTGACTGGTACCCCCTAACCTCTTTTAGCCTAATCCTACAGAAAAACTCTAACCTTTACACACCTACAATATGAAAAAAAAGATTGACATTAAAACATAATTGATGCTAATCCAAGGTGAATGTAGCAGAGCTGCTCTCATAGATTGCCCCACACATTCACACACATTAGAGGAGCTGACCTCTTTGAGGAACCAGGCAATGAGGGAGCCCATGATGAGTGAGTCGTTGGCCTCGCGGTCGTGGTAGGGCAGGCCAATGTGGCAGGCCTGCCAGAGGTCACCCTTCCAGCGATCCAGGTTCCAGGCTGCAGAGCCGATGTCAAACAGGATCACATAGGGGCTCCCCTCAATCAGCCAGCGCCCAAAGTGGACCTACAGCAGCACAACAAAATCCAAGTTACTCTTGGGCTCACGTCTGGAACACCAAAGGGGTTACACACCATTTACTTCCAAATGCTAATTTGTCTGACTCGCACATGTGTGCATTGTCCAAAATGCTTTTTTCAAAAACATTAGGACAAGACTTTTCTTATTTTTCTTAACTATGGTCATGGTATTCAGTCATCTTTATGTACTATTATCTTTGGTTGTACGTATACCAAAGATAAGCACGTTAAAGGAATCTTGGAGGAGGTGAGCGAGGTTAACGGGGCGGCCAAGTCGATGTAGTCTTGAATGAAGCACCTGTAAAAGGTGACAAAGCCCAAAAAGCTTTTTTTGATTGTATGGTGCTGGCCAGTCTAGGACCGCGTTGACCTTGGAGGGGTCCATTTGGATCTGGCCCTCGGACACGATATAGCCCAGGAAAGAGACGGTTGAGATGTGGAACTCACACTTCTCAGCCTTCACAAAGACTCAGTTCTCAAGTAGGCGCTGTAAGGCGGACTGGATGTGATGGACATGTTCTGTGGCATTCTTGGAGAAGATCAGGATGTCATTGAGGTAGATGAAAATTAATCAGTTGAGTATGTCACGCAGGATGTCATTCCCCAAGTTCTGCAAGACAGCCGAAGCGTTAGTGAGTCCAAAGAGCATGACCAAATATTCATAATGCCCAGAGGGAGTGTGAACGCCGTCTTCCATTCATCCCCTTTCCTGATGCGGACCAAATGATAGGCATTACAAAGGTCAAGCTTGGTCAAGGTCAAGTTTGAAGGCTGAGGACAGAGGCAGAGGATAGCGGTTCATCACCATGTTTTGGTGAGACCACAGTAATCAATGCAGGAACAAAGAAGAACCCAGCACCAGCAGGAGTCGAAGACGGACAAATTATGCCCGCTTCCAAAGCGCCCCCGATGTAAGTGCCCATGAGACTTGATTAGGTGGAATTGAATTATCTCCTGGTGATTTCCCAAGATGAGCAGTGTCACTGCCCCCACAGTAAAGACAGAGGTTCAAGTGACGTCGACGAATCCTTTCTCCGGGAGTGAGGCGTGTTTGACCCACCTGCATGGGTTTGGGGGCTCCCAAAGGAGGTCGGTTATAAACAACAGTAGCCAGAGCAGGTTGTGGTGGTGGGCTGCTGGGCTGATCCTGTCAAAGTGACCCTATGAATGGGTTTTCCAGCCGGCAGGCGCAAATCTGTAGGTTGATCTGAATGGGGCCGCGGATGAGATCATCCGCTTCCTCCCCTCAACCTCCCACTGGGGGAAAAGTGAGAAAAGTCTTGTCCTAATGTTTTTGAAGAAAGCATTTTGGACACACATGTGCGAGTCAGACGAATTACGCCCAGGTGGAAGGCTTTGAGCCTACTGGCAAGAGTACGGAAGTCAATAAAAGTCAATAAAATAGTCTGCAACGGAGCGAGAATCTCATCTTAACTAGAGAAGACTGTGGGCGGTCTGGGAGCCCCCAATCTCCACGTCAAACACTTCTTAACTCCTCCGAGAAGGATTGAAAGGTGGAACATGCCGTTTGAAGCGCACGTAGGTACTGGATGGGAGAACAGGTTGGACTCCGCTGGAAGACCGAGTACGGGGCAAAATGGCCAACTGTTTTGTTTTAGGTGGGGCCATAATGTAATTTTTTTATGTATTTTACATGTTCTATAGTTGTACCGAGTTTTGCTCCTCCATGCCAAAAAATTCTTTGCCCTCGGCCCACTGTTATTTGATTTTCTAGGGGTTGCCACTGAGCTGTTTTTTATTGTTTTCACAAACAGTATGTCAGTATGAAAAACAGTATGAAATTTCCCGCTGGCTCTGATGGTCCCTATAGTTTTTAAAGTCGCACAAATTTGTATTGTCTGCCTTTTTGTCTGTTTTTTGTTATTTACTCTGTCTGAGAGCTGCCCTAACTATTCTCTGAGATATTTCAGCCTTTTTAAAGCACTAGTAAAAAGGTTTTAAGTTAATTTGTTAATCTGAGTGAGGTTGGTTTCTGGATGCATGCTTGAAATTTTATCAGAAGGGAAAAAAATACTCTTAAGTATTTTTATTCTAATCATTATCAATTTCATTAACACAAATGGATGTGGAATGTAGACTAATTCTGCAGTGAGACGCCTCGAGTCAGGGTCACCTGGCAGCCGTTGTTGATGAGTGCGTCCATGGCTTTCCTAATGGCCTGGATGGGGGGGTCACAGCCCTCCACTTGGGTCTGAAAGTTGTGCTCAAAGTAAGGGCCCATCATGAAGTAGTTGTCGCCCCATTCGTCCACAGTTATCTTGGCCTTGGTCTGGATCACTGTGTAGATCCCTCCCACTGGAGACACACACAGGACACACTCACTTTGTCTAAAGTGCATCATCAAAGCCAAAGACAACAGCACAAAGACTGATAACCTCTGAACTGTACAAACAAACTCAATCAAAATGAACAAGCGCACAATCATACACACATCACAGTTTATGTACTATCTATGACATAAATGTAACTGAAACAAACAACAGACAGTTGACAGAAAGAGTCCAATTCTAGTCCCAGGTCCCAGGAGCCAAATCCAGCAATATTTTATTCAGCTCTTTAATAGATTTGCAAATGATCAACGCTGGAGACTAGTATTAAGTGGTTTTCTGGTTACCAGTAAAACATAATTGTGCATGTTCTATCAATAAATAACTGCATTGTTAAATCATTAAAGCCTAACTGAATCTCACCAATGTGACCCACACTGAAATTATATTTGACATTAATGCAGTCAAAAGCCTGATTTCCAAATAAAAGCTTATTTCATTGAACACACACACACCATTCGCTTAATGTTTAACTCTTTAGAGGCAATGGACATGAATTTGTTGCCTCAATATTGATTCTGTCACGGCCACAGGGTCACACAAAGTCACACTTAAACATTAGAATACATAAAACCACTTTGATTAGAGCCTTAAATAGGGACCTGGAGACTCAGTTGTATAGGTTTTAATACAAAGTAAAGTCCTGGTTTTGGACTGACCTTTGTTGGTAACTTCCCAGGCCACCTCAAAAAGCAGGAGGTCGTCCACAGGCAGCTCATCCTCTTCCCACTGCGGCAGGACGCCGCTCAGGGAGGTCATGGACAAAGAACGAGACAAAGGCATTTTACCGAGGACTGGGACGAGTCTCTTGATCAGCGGGGCCGTCAGGAGTAAGAGTGCTCAGAGGGGACCGTCCCAGGCGACACCGAGGGACTGAACTTACGCTCACTCAGCTCCAGGGTTCACAGGAGTTTTGTGTGTTCAGTGGAGCGATTGTGTAATGATCCTGAGTGAGACAGGACAAGTCCACATACAGGGGTAATGGCTACATGGCCTTAAATTTAGTTTGTTTCAAACATGGGACAATAAGATTCATGGCACAACTTCATCTTAGAGCCTCACAGGAAAGTTCTTTATTCTTTTAGTTAAAATTATTGTTTTTTAATTCCACTTCTATTTTCAGGTACATATACATAGGTACTACACTGTTAAAACTTACATCATGATTATATGAACATATGAACATAAGGCATTTGCCCTCCCCTTTAACCTACCTCCAACAGTTCAAATGAATAAGATATTAAAATTAAAGCCGCAATCGGCGATAAAGGCCCTCGCCTCCCTTGAGACCCCGGGGACACATATATTCGGAGGATTGCATGTTGTGCTTTAAAGCAACTTTGGAGCTGTTTAGATGAAAAGCCTTTAGACACAAAGTGTACGATTTAGGTGGTCATGTATTCCACCCAACATAGTAGATTTTCTGTTGAGTTTACGGTATGGTTGTAATAAACTTTTCTGTTTGTCCTAAGGTGTCCTATGGATGTACCAAGTTTTGTATTTCTACATTGGAAAAAGTTACTTTCATTTTCCTTAGAACCAATTATTTTGACTTTTCTAGGGGTCGCCACTGAGTCATTTTTCATATTTTTCTTTCGGGGACTTCAAATACATAAATTTTTGCCGGGCTTGAAGTCTGGGACCAATAAAAATGACTTTTAGTTGCACGTTTACTGGGTCAAATTGAAAATCATTTTTCAGAAAAATTATAATAAAAAAAATATATACCAAATTATAATAAAAAAATATATAACTCAAGCAAAAACGACAAGAAAAACGCCTGTCTATTTTACATACATGTGTTTAGCTTATTTTGCCCAAGTTTGGTGTCTGTGGAATGAAGCAGCTATTTTCTGTTGTTTTTTAAAAGAGAGGTTGTATTCTAAGTTCACATCTTCAATTTAAAATGGCCGCCTTCCCGTGTGTGATAAGGTGTGGTCCTCTTTGGCTTTTTTGTTCATAAGCCCATACTGGATGTGTGTACCAAGTTTCATTTGCCTACGACAAACTAAAATTTTCACTTCCCATTGACTTTTTCCACATATTTGGGACGTTGCTATGGCAACACATTTATAGATAGGGGGTGGTTGTCATTGGCTTTTATGCTCGTCATGACATAAGAGATGTGTGTACCAAATTTCATGTCTCTATGACAAACTAAATTCTTGGGTCCCATTATAAGTTTGTAGGGGGCGCTGGAGAGCCATTTCTAAAGATAACCCTTTTATTTACATATCTTTGTGTTCAGGTCATGAATGTGCACAAACGCCTTTTTGGGTCCAACTCGATCCGAGAAGGCGTTTGAGAGTTAAGAGACGTTTTATTTTCATAAAAATGGCCACCTCGTTACAGGCTTGCCACACCCATACCCGATAAGATATCAACAATAAAGTCACAACTTTGGGTGGCACACGTGTCTAGATGATACTCACCAAATTTGGGGCCATTTAGATTAAAACACAATGATTTGCATCTTTTTGCGCAAGGGGTGCGATTTTAGTGGCCGCGCGTTTCACCCCACATGGCAGACTTCCTGTTGAGTTTAGGGTGTGACTGTCATTGACTTTTCTGTTTGCCCTGAGGTGTCCTATGGATGTACCAAGTTTAATCTTTCTACGTTGGAAAAAAGTTACTTTCACTTTCCATAGGCCCAATGTATTTTGACTTTTCTAGGGGCCGCCACTGAGTCATTTTTGTATTTTTTTTTCGGGGACTTTAAATACTTAAATTTTTCGCCGAGCTTGAAAAATTGGACCAATAAAAATTACTTTTAGTTGTACGGTCACTGGGTTAAATTGAGGATCATTTTTCAGAAAAAATATGATAAAAAATATATACCGAATTTTAATTAAAAAAAATATAACTTGAGCAAAAAAGTCTAGAAAAACGCTTGTCTATTTTACATACATGCGTTTAGCTCATTTTGCCCAAGTTTGGTGTCTGTGGAATGAAGCAGCTATTTTCTGTGTTCTATTAAAAAAGAGGTGTATTTTAAGTCGGTTCACATTTTCAATTCAAAATGGCCGCCTTCCTGTGTGTGATAGGGTGTGGTCCCCATTGGCTTTTTTGTTCATAAGCCCATGCTAGATGTGTGTACCAAGTTTCATTTGCCTACGACAAACTAAAATTTTCACTTCCCATAGACTTTTTCGACATATTTGGGACGTTGCTATGGCAACACATTTATAGATAGGGGGTGGTTGTCATTGGCTTTTATGCTCGTCATGACATAAGAGATGTGTGTACCAAATTTTATGTCTCTATGACAAACTAAATTCTTGGGTCCCATTATAAGTTTGTAGGGGGCGCTGGAGAGCCATTTCTAAAGATAACCCTTTTATTTACATATTTTTTTGTTCAGGTCATGAATGTGCACAAACGCCTTTTTGGGTCCAACTCGATCCGAGAAGGCGTTTGAGAGTTAAGAGACGTTTTATTTTCACAAAAATGGCCACCTCGTTACAGGCTTGCCACACCCATACCCGATAAGATATCAACAACAAAGTTACAACGTTTGTTGGCACATGTGTCTAGATGATACTCACCAAATTTGGGGCCATTTAGATTAAAACACAATGATTTGCATCTTTCTGCGCAAAGTGCGATTTTAGTGGCGCGTGTTTCACCCCACATGGCAGACTTCCTGTTGAGTTTAGGGTGTGACTGTCATTGACTTTTCTGTTTGCCCTGAGGTGTCCTATGGATGTACCAAGTTTAATCTTTCTACGTTGGAAAAAAGTTACTTTCACTTTCCATAGGCCCAATGTATTTTGACTTTTCTAGGGGCCGCCACTGAGTCATTTTTGTATTTTTTTCGGGACTTCAAATACTTAAATTTTTCGCCGAGCTTGAAAAATTGGACCAATAAAAAAGACTTTTCGTGCATGTTCACTGGGTCAAATTTAGGATCATTGTGCAGAAAAAGAAAGAGGAGAAAAAAAAAAAAAATCCGAGCAAAAACAATAGGCCCTCCCGGTCATCACCGGCTCGGGCCTAAAAATATCACACGGTTTATTTGTCACATGCACATTTGAATGTGTTATGGACTGGCAGATAACCCAAACGCAGAGACACACGTAAAGTAACAAAAGAGATTTATTTGGACAAAAGGACAACTTAGGAATAGCGAGTTCTTCGTGGGTAGCGATGTGTAGCAGGACAAGACCGGGGCTGGGCTGGAGCGGGACCGATGACTGGACTTGATGGTACCGGAGAAGACAGAGGTGGAGCGGGAACAGGACTGACGGCAGGACTGGAAGGATCTGAGATGAACAAAAGGAACAGGTAAGTAATCATAAATATCACAAGGCATACGAACGCCGACTGATCTGGCATCGAGAGCAGGCTGCGGTGCTTCTTAACCTCTGTTGATTATCAACTCGGATCAGCTGGGCTTGCTCCGCCGGCGCTCCCGCACACCTGTTTCCCCTCTGCGAATCAGTAGGGGCGGGGGAGCCGGGTGCGGAATCCGCGGCCAACTGTGCAGAGTCCTGATCCACTGTGACAGTACCCCCTCTATGGGCGCCACCTGGCGGCCTATCCGCTTCTCCGGATGGCGAAGAAAAAACTCCCGAATCAGGGAAGGATCTAGAATGTTTCTCCGGGGCACCCAACAGCGTTCCTCCGGCCCATAACCCTCCCAATCCACTAAAAACTGAAGGCCCCGACCCCGGCGCCGTACATCCATGATCCGCCCGTGCCGTGTATGCTGGATGATCGTCAATCATCCTGGGCGGAGGCGGGGGAGGACAGGGAGGAATCAGGGAACTGGACCTGACCGGCTTGATCCTGGAAACATGGAAGGTAGGGTGAATTCTAAGAGACCGAGGAAGCTTCAGTCGAACTGCCGCAGGGTTGATGACCTTCTCTACTTCAAAGCGGGCGATGAACCGTGGTGCCAATTTCGTAGCCTCAACCCTCAACGGCAGGTCCCTGGAGGACAGCCAAACCTTCTGTCCCGGAGAGTATCTAGGGGCAGGAGTGCGGTGGCGGTTGGCTTGAACCTGTGACTGGGCGCGTACCAGAGCTGAGCGGGCCCTTCTCCAGACCTGATGGCACCGGCGCGCAAGTGTTCCTGAACCGAAGGAACTGCCAGCTCTTGTTCCTGATCAGAAAATAAAGGCGGTTGATAACCATAACAACACTGAAATGGAGACATACCTAGGGAGGCGTTCACCAGCGTGTTGTGGGCATATTCTACCCATGGCAGCTGAGTGCTCCAACTTGCAGGATTGGCAGATGATGTGCACCTCAGTGCCACCTCCATCTGTTGGTTTGCCCTTTCCGTCTGTCCATTGGTCTGGGGATGATAACCAGAGGAGAGACTCACCTTGATGTCAAACGCATTACAAAACGCCCTCCAAACCTGAGAGGTAAACTGTGGACCTCTGTCTGACACAATGTCCCAAGGGATCCGTGTAACCGGAACAGATGACTCACCAGAAGATCAGTCTGAGCGGACGGCAGCTTGGGTAACGGCACAAAGTGAGCTGCCTTAGAGAAATCGACAATGGTCAACAAAACCGTGTGTCCAGATGGGTGGAAGCCCAGTAAAAGTCCACACATGTGACCATGGCCCCGGATGGCAAGTGAGGCGTGTCCCATGGGCCCAGTGCAACACCTCCGACCTGACAGGATCTGGGCGTACATGGCGTTAGTCGGCCCGTCCCAGGATCGGGCGCTGGCGCTGGGCAAGCCGTACCCGATCTTCTATTTCCCAGGTGAGGGTAGCCACGATGCGCGACTGGGGCAGGATCTGCTCTTCCTCTGGAGATGGCCGCTCCGTAGGGAAGACTCTGGATAAAGCGTCTGGCTTGATGTTCTTGGACCCTGGGCGATAAGTAAGAACAAAATTAAAACGATCAAAAAATAATGCCCACCTGGCTTGCCGGGAGTTCAGTCGCCTTGCCGTCTGGATGTAGGTCAGGTTCTTATGGTCAGACCAGACCACAAGCGGATGAATGGCACCTTCCAACCAATGACGCCATTCCTCTAATGCCAATTTTACACGCCAGGAACTCTCTGTTCCCACATCATAGTTTCCGCTCGGCTGAAGAGAGTTTCCGAGAGTAGGCGCAGGGTGAAGCTTCTGGTCAGTGGAGCGCTGGGAAAGAACGGCTCCTACTCCCGTTTCTGAAGCGTCGACCTCCACCACAAACTGTAACTCCTGGATCCGGCTGGATGAGCACAGGAGCAGACGTAAACCGCTGCTTAAGTTCATTAAAAGCTCTTCTCCGCTTCTGGTGTCCAGACAAAAGATTGTGCAGTGGAAGTGAGAGATGTCAAAGGGGCTGCCAATCTACTGAAGTTACGGATAAATCTTCTGTAAAAATTTGCGAACCCCAAGAATCGCTGAACATCCCTTACGGCTGGACGGTAGGCCATTCCCGTACCGCCGTGAGTTTCTCTGGGTCCATCTGGATCTGTCCCTGAGCGATGATGTAACCAAGGAAGGTAACTGAAGGTGCGTGGAACTCGCACTTCTCGGCCTTCACAAACAGCTTATTCTCCAATAGCCGTTGTAAAACTCTCCGGACATGTCTCTGGTGTTCCTCCAAGTCTTTAGAAAAGATCAGAATATCGTCCAAATATACAAAAACAAACGACCAATCATGTCTCGTAAAACATCATTAACTAAATTCTGGAATACCGCAGGGGCATTCGTGAGTCCAAACGGCATCACCAGATATTCAAAATGTCCTAAGGGTGTGTTAAAAGCGGTCTTCCACTCATCCCCCTCCCTAATACGCACCAAAGTGGTATGCGTTACGGAGATCGAGTTTAGTGAAGACCATGGATCCACAGAGAGGAGTGAAAACGGAACTGATCAAGGGAAGTGGGTATTTGTTCTTTATAGTAATCTTGTTCAGGACCCGAAAATCGATGCAGGGTCTCAGGGATTTGTCCTTTTTGTCAACGAAAAAAAACCCTGCACCTACCGGAGAGGACGAGGGTCGTATTATCCCAGCTGCCAATGACTCCTGGATGTATTTCTCCATCGCCTCATTCTCCGGCCTCGAGAGGGTATAGAGGCGGCTGCTGGGTAGAGGAGCACCGGGGAGGAGGTCGATGGCGCAGTCATATGGTCTGTGAGGTGGAAGCGACAAGGCCTGATGCTTGCAGAACACCGCCGATAATTCATGGTAGGTACGGAACTGAAGGACAGATCTGGTGGTTCAGGCACCGGGTGGACCTAGAAGAAATAGGAGGCAAAGCAGACTGCAGACAATGTAAATGACAAAAATCACTCCATGACAACACTTGGTATGCAACCCAGTCTATGTGAGGGTTATGTCTCTTTAACCAGGGTAACCCCAAAACTATTGGAGTGTGTACACAGTCAAAAATGTAAAAACTAATAGTCTCCTTGTGATTACCCGACAGAAGGAAGGTTTACTGGAATAGTCTGTTCCCGATCTGGGTCAAAACCTCTCCGTTCAAAGCCTTGACTTCCAAAGGCACCTCCAATGGCAAGGTCTGGATTCCCAACCTCTTAGCCACCCCGGTCCAACAGGCTTTCATCAGCTCCAGAATCGATCATGACCTCCAATGTCCGAGTCTGATCCGCTAAAATAATAGTTCCTTCCATCCACGACAGAAGTGGGAGAAGAGCATCGGACTTGGCTCAGCAGTACCTCTCCCATTACTGCCGAGCCCACCCTTTTCCCGGAAGGAGCGGGCAAGGAAGCACGAAAATGTCCTAAGTCCTCCACAATAGAGACAACTTCCTGTAGTGACCCGGCGATGTCTCTCCTCCTCTGTCAAATGGGTCCGACCCAGTTGCATGGGTTCAGGTGTGGCTGGTTGCAGTGGACGACCCGGCGGATCTGTCGTAGAACTGGCTGAGCCTCTTCCATCGACTGTCTGTCCACCACCCCCGTCCTCTCGTGGAGGCTGGGAAAAGCCCCTGATGTGCTGTGGATCCAGACCATGGATTCGTGGAGGATCTCATTGCGCGCTTGCAGGCGGCCTTCTCCCTCTTACGCTCCCGAGTCGGTTATCAATCCTAATGGCCCCCTTTATGAGTTCGTTAAGACTAGTAGGTGGCTCGCGCGCGCCATCTCGTCCTTAAGTTCATCAGAAATTGCATTCAGAAAGGCTCCGTGAAGAGCATCCTCATTCCAACCACTCTCCACGGCGAGTGAACGAAACTCAATGGCAAATTCAGCCACACTGCGATTCCCCTGGCGAATGGAAAACAGTCTCTTAGTAGCCTCCTCCTCGAACAGGGTGATCAATCAATTTCATCTCCGTGATGAATGCGGTGTAAGAGAAACAAATAGCCTCCTGTTTCTCCCAAACAGCGGAGGCCCAGTGTAATGCCTGACCCATTAGACAACCAATTAAAAAGCAATTCTTGAGCGATCACTCTGATAAGTCTGTGACTGTTGTTCAAAAACTAATGAACACTGTGTTAAAAACGCTCGACACGAGCCAAGATTTCCACTATATGGTGCAGGCGGCGGTACATACGCTTCCTTGTGCACCGGAGGCGGGGCTTCCGTAGTCAGCGCGGAGCGGGCTGGAGCGCTGGTAGACGGCGGTGTGTTCAAGGAAGCCAACTTGTCACTCAGCACGGACAGGTTTGGAAAACTCCTTCATGTGGCCCATGAGAGACTGAAGAGTGCATCATGCTGCTCCAACAGCGCAGTCTGAGCAGCAACAGTCTGTGGAAGAGTGTGAGGCTCTGCTGGGTTCATTTTTGGCCAGATCGTACTGTTATGGACTGGCAGATAACCCAAACGCAGAGACACGTAAAGTAACAAAAGAGATTTATTTGGACAAAAGGACAACTTAGGAATAGCGAGTTCTTCGTGGGTAGCGATGTGTAGCAGGACAAGACCGGGGCTGGGCTGGAGCGGGACCGATGACTGGACTTGATGGTACCGGAGAAGACAGAGGTGGAGCGGGAACAGGACTGACGGCAGGACTGGAAGGATCTGAGATGAACAAAAGGAACAGGTAAGTAATCATAAATATCACAAGGCATAGCAAAGCTAGGCGTATAACTGACTGGTAGTAAGTGTTACGATCTGGCATCGGGGAGCAAGCTGCAGGGCTTCTTAACCTCTGTTGATTATCAACTCGGATCAGCTGGGCTTGCTCCGCCGGCGCTCCCGCACACCTGTTTCCCCTCTGCGAATCAGTAGGGGCGGGGGAGCCGGGTGCGGAATCCGCGGCCAACTGTGCAGAGTCCTGATCCACTGTGACAGAATGAGTTTGGCACAAAAGGTACCAAACAGCACAGAATAAAATACAAATAATATAAAAATAATAAATAAAAAGAAAATTAATATTTGCAATATAGGCTTTAGAACAGGGGTGCCCAAACCGTTTTGTTCAGAGGGCCAAAACCTAAATTGTTAGTGGGCCAGGGGCCACAAAAGAAAAGTTTTTCTTTTATTTACACGCAAGATAAAACAAATACTTTTCCTCCCAGGTTTGTTTAAAAAGCTTTTTGTCTGTGTCAATGCCTCTACCGCTCCAGTTTGTTCTGACTGCACTTTTTAACAGCGACACAGACTGTTTAAATGCAGTGTAAGAAAAGTAAAGATGCCAAAATTCGTGAGCTGCTCGTTGGCGTGACCCGGAAACCCGGCTAGTGGAAGTCACTGTGTTACCCACCACAGCTGAAATCCACCCACAGTTGGCGGTGTTAATGTCTAGCCCTGGAGGTAGCGCCTAATTGTAATCCCACAAATTTAAGCTTTTTGACCCAGACCTTTCAAAATTCCATCAGAATAGGAAGTTGTGGACTCAAATGTGCACAAACCTACCTGAACTGTCTTATAGTTACCTGTGTTTTCTTTTTTAAGACTTGTCTGTGAAGGTTCTCACGTCTCTAACATCAGGAGTCACACTGTCCTTTCAGAGCCATCGACTATGACACCAGAACAGCCTGGTCCATCAGGTTTGGTTTCAGGGGAAACTCCTCCCTCTAGAGATATAAGCTCAGCTCTCTTACCAGTTGATCCCAGAATTGATAAAGTCTCTTGGTGTTAGAGACAAAACGTCTTCACCTTGAACTGAGTCCAGATGCTTTTACTTTAACCTTTTTTTTAAGACTTTTCAAAGTTAATGTGAGCACCATGAGTGAGGGATATATACATGTATATGTCTCCTCTATAATGGAATAGGCCAATATCATACCAATACATATGCTTACTGTCACTGCACATTATATCTAGTCAGTCTGCAATTTCATTCACAAAACATGAAGACCCTTGGCAAATCAAACCTCATTACAGGCCAAATTTGGCTCCCAGGCCAGACTTTGGCCACCCCTGCTTTAGAATGTAAAGTGACAGTACTGCAAAGTGTATGTTGTTATCCAAGGTTTGCATTAAGCTGCAGTAATACAATAAAATTAAACAAATGAACAAGTCCAGTTTAGGGGTCAGACTTGAGGCTTGTGGGTACTTCAATCTCTCAGTTGGAGTCCTCAGGCAGTGGAAGCACCAGCGTGATGGCAACAGGGAGAATAGAGTGTCTGGGGTGGGTGGATCTTCTTAGGCCTTGACCTGCAACAATAAATGTAAATGTCCTGCAGGTTGGGGAGGGTGGTTCTGAGCAGTCTTTTACGGCCAGGTGGTGATACTCCCATACAAAATATTCTCAATGGTGCAGGTTTAGAACTTCCTGAGCACTTTGGGAGGGAGCTTCAAGACTCAGAGGCATCTGAGGAGAATGAAATGTAATTAAAATTAAAGCCGCAAGCGGCGATAAAGACCCTCGCCTCCCTTGAGACCGCGGGGAATCATGTACTCGGAGGATTGCATTTTGTGCTTTAAAGCGTAAACTTCACAGTAATGTCAAATAACCAGGCCTGTGCTACTGCTTGAATCTTCTTCTGGCTGGATCCTGCTTCGTCACCTCGGGCCTGTGCTACTGCTGGGGCCTGCTACACCACCTTGTAATTTAGAGTTAAAGGCCTCCACAATCCCTGGTTTTCCTGGGAGCTGTCTGAACTTTTGAAAATAATAGATTATGCTTGGGCTAAAGGCGAGAAAAACAAAGTACTGTTTTTTAAAGAGAGGTGTATTCTAAGAAGATTCAGATATTCAATTCAAAATGGCCGCCTTCCCGTGTGTGATAGGGTGTGGTCACCATTGGCTTTTGTTCATAAGCCCATACTGGATGTGTGTACCAAGTTTCATTTGCTTACGACAAACTAAAATTTTCACTTCCATTGACTTTGTCCACATATTTGGGGCGTTGCTATGGCAACACATTTATAGATAGGGGTGGTCACCATTGGCTTTTTGTTCATAAGCCCATACTGGATGTGTGTACCAAGTTTCATTTGCTTATGATAAACTAAAATTTTCACTTCCCATTGACTTTGTCCACATATTTGGGCGTTGCTATGGCAACACATTTATAGATAGGGGTGGTTGTCATTGGCTTTTATGTTCGTCATGACATAAGAGATGTGTGTACCAAATTTGAAGTCTCTATGACAAACTAAATTCTTAAGCTCCCATTATAAGTTTGTAGGGGCGCTGGAGAGCCATTTCTAAAGATAACCCTTTTATTTACATATCTTTGTGTTCAGGTGTCATGAATGTACACAAACGCCTTTTAGGTCAACTTCGATCCGAGAAGGCGTTTGAGAGTTAGAGACATTTTATTTTCACAAAAATGGCCACCGTTACAGGCTTGCCACACCCATACCGATAAGATATCTACAACAAAGTGATAACTTTGGTTGACACGTGTCTAGATGATACTCACCAAATTTGGGGCCATTTAGATAAAAACACGATGAGTTGAATCATTTTGCGCGAGGAGTCTGCGATTTTAGTGGCGCGTTCCACCCCACATGGCGGACTTCCTGTTGACTTTAGGGTGTGGCTGTCATAGACTTTTATATTTGCCCTGAGGTGTCCTATGGATGTACCAAGTTTCATTTTCTACGTTGGAAAAAGTTACTTTCACTTTCCATAGGCCCAATGTATTTTGACTTTTCAGGGTCGCCACTGAGTCATTTTCATATTTTTCTTGCGGACTTCATTTCTATAAATTTTTCGCGGGCTTGAATTTTGGGCAAAGTTTCCTGAGTTTTCGTGCATGTTCAGGGGTCAAATTTGCCCTCAAAAGAGCAGAATAATAATAATAATTAAAGCATAGCGGCGATAAAGACCCTCGCCTCCCTTGAGACCGCGGGGAATCATGTACTCGGAGGATTGCATTTTGTGCTTTAAAGCGTAAACTTCACAGTAATGTCAAATAACCAGGCCTGTGCTACTGCTTGAATCTTCTTCTGGCTGGATCCTGCTTCATCACCTCGGGCCTGTGCTACTGCTGGGGCCTGCTACACCACCTTGTAATTTAGAGTTAAAGGTCTCCACAATCCCTGGTTTTCCTGGGAGCTGTCTGAACTTTTGAAAATAATAGATTATGCTTGGGCTAAGGCGAGAAAAACAAAGTACTGTTTTTAAAGAGAGGTGTATTCTAAGAAGATTCTCACATATTCAATTCAAAATGGCCGCCTTCCGTGTGTGATAGGGTGTGGTCACCATTGGCTTTTTGTTCATAAGCCCATACTGGATGTGTGTACCAAGTTTCATTTGCTTACGACAAACTAAAATTTTCACTTCCTATTGACTTTGTCCACATATTTGGGGCGTTGCTATGGCAACACATTTATAGATAGGGGTGGTCACCATTGGCTTTTTGTTCATAAGCCCATACTGGATGTGTGTACCAAGTTTCATTTGCTTATGATAAACTAAAATTTTCACTTCCCATTGACTTTGTCCACATATTTGGGGCGTTGCTATGGCAACACATTTATAGATAGGGGTGGTTGTCATTGGCTTTTATGTTCGTCATGACATAAGAGATGTGTGTACCAAATTTGAAGTCTCTATGACAAACTAAATTCTTGGGTCCCATTATAAGTTTGTAGGGGCGCTGGAGAGCCATTTCTAAAGATAACCCTTTTATTTACATATCTTTGTGTTCAGGTCATGAATGTGCACAAACGCCTTTTTAGGTCCGACTCGATCCGAGAAGGCGTTTGAGATAAAGACATTTTATTTTCACAAAAATGGCCACCTCGTTACAGGCTTGCCACACCCATACCCGATAAGATATCTACAACAAAGTATAACTTTGGTTGACACGTGTCTAGATGATACTCACCAAATTTGGGGCCATTTAGATAAAAACACGATGAGTTGAATCATTTTGCGCGAGGAGTGCGATTTTAGTGGCCGCGCGTTCCACCCCACATGGCGGACTTCCTGTTGACTTTAGGGTGTGGCTGTCATAGACTTTTATATTTGCCCTAAGGTGTCCTATGGATGTACCAAGTTTCATTTTCTACGTTGGAAAAAGTTACTTTCACTTTCCATAGGCCCAATGTATTTTGACTTTTCCAGGGTCGCCACTGAGTCATTTTTTATATTTTTCTTGCGGACTTCATTTCTATAAATTTTTCGCCGGGCTTGAATTTTGGGCAAAGTTTCCTGAGTTTTGTGCATGTTCAGGGGTCAAATTTGCCCTCAAAGAGCAGAAGAAGAATAATAATAATAATAATACGGACGCTATCAGAAATAATAGACCCTTCCGGTTATCACCGGCTCGGGTCTAATTAAAGCCATAGCGGCGATAAAGACCCTCGCCTCCCTTGAGACCGCGGGGAATCATGTACTCGGAGGATTGCATTTTGTGCTTTAAAGCGTAAACTTCACAGTAATGTCAAATAACCAGGCCTGTGCTACTGCTTGAATCTTCTTCTGGCTGGATCCTGCTTCATCACCTCGGGCCTGTGCTACTGCTGGGGCCTGCTACACCACCTTGTAATTTAGAGTTAAAGGCCTCCACAATCCCTGGTTTTCCTGGGAGCTGTCTGAACTTTTGAAAATAATAGATTATGCTTGGGCTAAGGCGAGAAAAACAAAGTACTGTTTTTAAAGAGAGGTGTATTCTAAGAAGATTTCACATATTCAATTCAAAATGGCCGCCTTCCGTGTGTGATAGGGTGTGGTCACCATTGGCTTTTGTTCATAAGCCCATACTGGATGTTGTACCAAGTTTCATTTGCTTACGACAAACTAAAATTTTCACTTCCTATTGACTTTGTCCACATATTTGGGGCGTTGCTATGGCAACACATTTATAGATAGGGGTGGTCACCATTGGCTTTTTGTTCATAAGCCCATACTGGATGTGTACCAAGTTTCATGCTTATGATAAACTAAAATTTTCACTTCCCATTGACTTTGTCCACATATTTGGGGCGTTGCTATGGCAACACATTTATAGATAGGGGTGGTTGTCATTGGCTTTTATGCTCGTCATGACATAAGAGATGTGTGTACCAAATTTGAAGTCTCTATGACAAACTAAATTCTTGTCCCATTATAAGTTTGTAGGGGCGCTGGAGAGCCATTTCTAAAGATAACCCTTTTATTTACATATTTTTGTGTTCAGGTCATGAATGTGCACAAACGCCTTTTGGGTCCGACTCGATCCGAGAAGGCGTTTGAGAGTTAAGAGACATTTTATTTTCACAAAAATGGCCACCTCGTTACAGGCTTGCCACACCCATAACCCGATAAGATATCTACAACAAAGTTATAACTTTGGTTGACACACGTGTCTAGATGATACTCACCAAATTTGGGGCCATTTAGATAAAACACAATCCCTGAGTTGAATCATTTTTGCGAGGAGTGCGATTTTAGTGGCAAATCAGATATTCCAATTCACATGGCGGACTTCCTGTTGAGTTTAGGGTGTGGCTGTCACCATTGGACTTTTTTGTTTGCCCTGAGGTGTCCATATGGATGTACCAAGTTTCATTTTCTACGTTGGAAAAAGTTACTTTCACTTTCCATAGGCCACATGTATTTTGACTTTTATAGGGTGCCACTGAGTCATTTTTCATATTTTTCTTGGACTTCATTTCTATAAATTTTTTCCCATTGGCTTGAATTTTGGGCAAAGTTTTAGTTGTTCAGTCAAATTTGTAAGCCCATACTGGAATGTCTGTACCAAGTTTCATTTGCTTATGATAAACTAAAATATTTCACTTCCCATTGACTTTGTCCACATATTTGGGGCGTTGCTATGGCAACACATTTATAGATAGGGGTGGTTGTCATTGGCTTTTATGTTCGTCATGACATAAGAGATGTGTGTACCAAATTTGAAGTCTCTATGACAAACTAAATTCTTAGGTCCCATTATAAGTTTGTAGGGGCGCTGGAGAGCCATTTCTAAAGATAACCCTTTTATTTACATATCTTTGTGTTCAGGTCATGAATGTGCACAAAGCGCCTTTTTGGGTCCGACTTGATCCGAGAAGGCGTTTGAGGTTAAGAGACATTTTATTTTCACAAAAATGGCCACCTCGTTACAGGCTTGCCACACCCATACCCGATAAGATATCTACAACAAAGTTATAACTTTGGTTGACACGTGTCTAGATGATACTCACCAAATTTGGGGCCATTTAGATAAAAACACGATGAGTTGAATCATTTTGCGCGAGTGCGATTTAGTGGCAGCGTTCCACCCCACGGCGGACTTCCTGTTGACTTTAGGGTGTGGCTGTCATAGACTTTTATATTTGCCCTGAGGTGTCCTATGGATGTACCAAGTTTCATTTTTCGTTGGAAAAAGTTACTTTCACTTTCCATAGGCCCAATGTATTTTGACTTTTCCAGGGGTCGCCACTGAGTCATTTTTTCATATTTTTTCTTGCGGACTTCATTTCTATAAATTTTTTCGGGCTTGAATTTTGGGCAAAGTTTCCTGAGTTTTCGTGCATGTTCAGGGGTCAAATTTGCCCTCAAAGAGCAGAAGAATAATAATAATAATAATTAAAGCATAGCGGCGATAAAGACCCTCGCCTCCCTTGAGACCGCGGGGAATCATGTACTCGGAGGATTGCATTTTGTGCTTTAAAGCGTAAACTTCACAGTAATGTCAAATAACCAGGCCTGTGCTACTGCTTGAATCTTCTTCTGGCTGGATCCTGCTTCATCACCTCGGGCCTGTGCTACTGCTGCGTCCTGCTACACCACCTTGTAATTTAGAGTTAAAGGTCTCCACAATCCCTGGTTTTCCTGGGAGCTGTCTGAACTTTTGAAAATAATAGATTATGCTTGGGCTAAGGCGAGAAAAACAAAGGACTGTTTTTAAAAGAGAGGTGTATTCTAAGAAGATTCTCACATTCAATTCAAAATGGCCGCCTTCCCGTGTATGATAGGGTGTGGTCACCATTGGCTTTTTTGTTCATAAGCCCATACTGGATGTGTGTACCAAGTTTCATTTGCTTACGACAAACTAAAATTTTCACTTCCTATTGACTTTGTCCACATATTTGGGGCGTTGCTATGGCAACACATTTATAGATAGGGGTGGTCACCATTGGCTTTTTGTTCATAAGCCCATACTGGATGTGTGTACCAAGTTTCATTTGCTTATGATAAACTAAAATTTTCACTTCCCATTGACTTTGTCCACATATTTGGGGCGTTGCTATGGCAACACATTTATAGATAGGGGTGGTTGTCATTGGCTTTTATGTTCGTCATGACATAAGAGATGTGTGTACCAAATTTGAAGTCTCTATGACAAACTAAATTCTTGGCTCCCATTATAAGTTTGTAGGGGCGCTGGAGAGCCATTTCTAAAGATAACCCTTTTATTTACATATTTTTGTGTTCAGGTCATGAATGTGCACAAACGCCTTTTTAGGTCCGACTTGATCCGAGAAGGCGTTTGAGAGTTAAGAGACATTTTATTTTCACAAAAATGGCCACCTCGTTACAGGCTTGCCACACCCATACCCGATAAGATATCTACAACAAAGTTATAACTTTGGTTGACACACGTGTCTAGATGATACTCACCAAATTTGGGGCCTTTTAGATAAAAACACGATGAGTTGAATCATTTTTTGCGAGGAGTGCGATTTTAGTGGCAGCGTTCCACCCCACATGGCGGACTTCCTGTTGAGTTTAGGGTGTGGCTGTCATAGACTTTTATATTTGCCCTGAGGTGTCCTATGGATGTACCAAGTTTCATTTTTTTACGTTGGAAAAAGTTACTTTCACTTTCCATAGGCCCAATGTATTTTGACTTTTCCAGGGGGTCGCCACTGAGTCATTTTTTCATATTTTTCTTGCGGACTTCATTTCAATAAATTTTTCGCCGGGCTTGAATTTTGGGCAAAGTTTGAGTTTTTCGTGCATGTTCAGGAGTCAAATTTGCCCTCAAGAGCAGAATAATAATAATAATTAAAGCATAGCGGCGATAAGACCCTCGCCTCCCTTGAGACCGGGAATCATGTACTCGGAGGATTGCATTTTGTGCTTTAAAGCGTAAACTTCACAGTAATGTCAAATAACCAGGCCTGTGCTACTGCTTGAATCTTCTTCTGGCTGGATCCTGCTTCATCACCTCGGGCCTGTGCTACTGCCGTCCTGCTACACCACCTTGTAATTTAGAGTTAAAGGTCTCCACAATCCCTGGTTTTCCTGGGAGCTGTCTGAACTTTTGAAAATAATAGATTATGCTTGGGCTAAGGCGAGAAAAACAAAGTACTGTTTTTAAAGAGAGGTGTATTCTAAGAAGATTCAGATATTCAATTCAAAATGGCCGCCTTCCCGTGTATGATAGGGTGTGGTCACCATTGGCTTTTTGTTCATAAGCCCATACTGGATGTGTGTACCAAGTTTCATTTGCTTACGACAAACTAAAATTTTCACTTCCTATTGACTTTGTCCACATATTTGGGGCGTTGCTATGGCAACACATTTATAGATAGGGGTGGTCACCATTGGCTTTTTGTTCATAAGCCCATACTGGATGTGTGTACCAAGTTTCATTTGCTTATGATAAACTAAAATTTTCACTTCCATTGACTTTGTCCACATATTTGGGGCGTTGCTATGGCAACACATTTATAGATAGGGGTGGTTGTCATTGGCTTTTATGTCGTCATGACATAAGAGATGTGTGTACCAAATTTGAAGTCTCTATGACAAACTAAATTCTAAGCTCCCATTATAAGTTTGTAGGGGCGCTGGAGAGCCATTTCTAAAGATAACCCTTTTATTTACATATCTTTGTGTTCAGGTCATGAATGTGCACAAACGCCTTTTTGGGTCCAACTCGATCCGAGAAGGCGTTTGAGAGTTAAAGACATTTTATTTTCACAAAAATGGCCACCTCGTTACAGGCTTGCCACACCCATACCCGATAAGATATCTACAACAAAGTGTAACTTTGGTTGACACGTGTCTAGATGATACTCACCAAATTTGGGGCCATTTAGATAAAAACACGATGAGTTGAATCATTTTGCGCGAGTCATGCGATTTTAGTGGCGCGTTCCACCCCACATGCGGACTTCCTGTTGACTTTAGGGTGTGGCTGTCATAGACTTTTATATTTGCCCTGAGGTGTCCTATGGATGTACCAAGTTTCATTTTTTACGTTGGAAAAAGTTACTTTCACTTTCCATAGGCCCAATGTATTTTGACTTTTCCAGGGTCGCCACTGAGTCATTTTTCATATTTTTTCTTGCGGACTTCATTTCTATAAATTTTTCGCGGGCTTGAATTTTGGGCAAAGTTTCCTGAGTTTTCGTGCATGTTCAGGGGTCAAATTTGCCCTCAAAGTGCAGAAGAAGAATAATAATAATAATAATAATAACGGACGCTATCAGAAATAATAGACCCTTCCGGTTATCACCGGCTCGGGTCTAATTAAATTGCCGCATAGCGGCGATAAACCCTCGCCTCCCTTGAGACCGCTGGGACACATATATTCGGAGGATTGCATGTCGTGCTTTAAAGCAAATTTGGAGCTGTTTAGATAAAAACCCTTTAGCACAAAGTGTTGATTTAGGTGGTCATGTATTCCACCCAACATAGTAGATTTTCTGTTGAGTTTACGGTATGGCTGTAATAAACTTTTCTGTTTGCCCTAAGGTGTCCTATGGATGTACCAAGTTTTGTATTTCTACATTGGAAAAATTTACTTTCATTTTCCATAGAACCAATTATTTTGACTTTTCTAGGGGTCAACCACTGAGTCATTTTTCATATTTTTTTCGGGACTTCAAATACATAAATTTTTGTCTGGGACCAATAAAATGACTTTTATTATAATAAAAAAATATATACCAAATTATAATAAAAAAATAACTAAGCCCATACTGGATGTGTGTACCAAGTTTCATTTGCTGACAAACTAAAATTTTCACTTCCCATTGACTTTGTCCACATATTTGGGGCGTTGCTATGGCAACACATTTATAGATAGGGGTGGTTGTCATTGGCTTTTATGCTCGTCATGACATAAGAGATGTGTGTACCAAATTTCATGTCTCTATGACAAACTAAATTCTTGGGTCCCATTATAAGTTTGTAGGGGCGCTGGAGGGCCATTTCTAAAGATAACCCTTTTATTTACATATCTTTGTGTTCAGGTCATGAATGTGCACAAACGCCTTTTTGGGTCCAACTCGATCCGAGAAGGCGTTTGAGAGTTAAGAGACATTTTATTTTCACAAAAATGGCCACCTCGTTACAGGCTTGCCACACCCATACCCGATAAGATATCTACAACAACAGTTATAACTTTGGTTGGCACACGTGTCTAGATGATACTCACCAAATTTGGGGCCATTTAGATAAAAACACAATGATTTGCATCTTTTGCGCATGAGTGCGATTTTAGTGGCAGCGTTCACCCCACATGGCGGACTTCCTGTTGAGTTTAGGGTGTGGCTGTCATAGACTTTTCTGTTTGCCCTGAGGTGTTCTATGGATGTACCAAGTTTCATTTTTCTACGTTGGAAAAAAGTTACTTTCACTTTCCATAGGCCCAATGTATTTTGACTTTTCAAGGGGCCGCCACTGAGTCATTTTTGTATTTTTTTTTCGGGGACTTTAAATACTTAAATTTTTCGCCGAGCTTGAAAAATTGGACCAATAAAAATTACTTTTAGTTGTACGGTCACTGGGTTAAATTGAGGATCATTTTTCAGAAAAAATATGATAAAAAATATATACCGAATTATAATTAAAAAAAATATAACTCGAGCAAAAAAGTCTAGAAAAATGCTTTTCTATTTTACATACATGTGTTTAGCTCATTTTGCCCAAGTTTGGTGTCTGTGGAATGAAGCAGCTATTTTCTGTGTACTTTTAAAAAAGAGGTGTATTTTAAGTCGGTTCACATTTTCAATTCAAAATGGCCGCCTTCCGTGTGTGATAGGGTGTAGTCACCATTGGCTTTTTGTTCATAAGCCCATACTGGATGTGTACCAAGTTTCATTTGCCTACGACAAACTAAAATTTTCACTTCCCATTGACTTTTCACATATTTGGGGCGTTGCTATGGCAACACATTTATAGATAGGGGGTGGTTGCCATTGGCTTTTATGCTCGTCATGACATAAGAGATGTGTGTACCAAATTTCATGTCTCTATGACAAACTAAATTCTTGGGTCCCATTATAAGTTTGTAGGGGGCGCTGGAGAGCCATTTCTAAAGATAACCCTTTTATTTACATATTTTTTTGTTCAGGTCATGAATGTGCACAAACGCCTTTTGGGTCCAACTCGATCCGAGAAGGCGTTTGAGAGATAAGCGTTTTATTTTCACAAAAATGGCCACCTCGTTACAGGCTTGCCACACCCATACCCGATAAGATATCAACAACAAAGTTACAAATTTGGTTGGCACACGTGTCTAGATGATACTCACCAAATTTGGGGCCATTTAGATTAAAACACAATGATTTGCATCTTTCTGCGCAAAGTGCGATTTTAGTGGCCGCGTTTCACTACATGGCGGACTTCCTGTTAAGTTTAGGGTGTGGCTGTCATAGACTTTTCTGTTTGCCCTGAGGTGTCCTATGGATGTACCAAGTTTCATTTTCTACGTTGGAAAAAGTTACTTTCACTTTCCATAGGCCTAATGTATTTTGACTTTTCTAGGGGCCGCCACTGAGTCATTTTTCGTATTTTTTCGGGGACTTCAAATACATAAATTTTTGCCGGGCTTGAAGTCTGGGACCAATAAAAATGACTTTTAGTTGTTCGTTTACTGGGTTAAATTGAGGATCATTTTGCAGAAAAATTATAATAAAAATATATACGAATTATAATAAAAAATATAACTCGAGCAAAAAGTCTAGAAAAACACTTGTCTCTTTTACATACATGTGTTTAGCTCATTTTGCCCAAGTTTGGTGTCTGTGTAATGAAGCAGCTTTTTCTGTGTACTTTTAAAAAGAGGTGTATTTTAAGTCGGTTCACATTTTCAATTCAAAATGGCCGCCTTCCTGTGTGTGATAGGGTGTGGTCCCCTTTGGCTTTTTTTGTTCATAAGCCCATGGTGGATGTGTGTACCAAGTTTTATTTGCCTACAACAAACTAAAAATTTCACTTCCCATTGACTTTTTCACATTTTTGGGGCGTTGCTATGGCAACACATTTATAGATAGGGGTGGTTGTCATTGGCTTTTATGTTCATAAGACATAAGAGATGTGTGTACAAAATTTTATGTCTCTATGACAAACTAAATTCTTGGGTCCATTATAAGTTTGTAGGGGCGCTGGAGAGCCATTTCTAAAGATAACCCTTTTATTTACATATTTTTGTTCAGGTCATGAATGTGCACAAACGCCTTTTTGGGTCCAACTCGATCCGAAGGCGTTTGAGAGTTAAAGACGTTTTATTTTCACAAAAATGGCCACCTCGTTACAGGCTTGCCACACCCATACCCGATAAGATATCAAAACAAAGTCACAACTTTGGTTGGCACACGTGTCTAGATGATACTCACCAAATTTGGGGCCATTTAGATTAAAACACAGTGATTTGCATCTTTCTGCGCGAGTGCGATTTTAGTGGCAGCGTTCACCCCACATGGCGGACTTCCTGTTAAGTTTAGGGTGTGACTGTCATTGACTTTTCTGTTTGCCCTGAGGTGTCCTATGGATATACCAAGTTTCATTTTCTACGTTGGAAAAAGTTACTTTCACTTTCCATAGGCCCAATGTATTTTGATTTTGTAGGGAATTCGCCACTGAGTCATTTTTCGTATTTTTTTGGCGACTTCAAATACATAAATTTTTCGAGCTTGAAGTCTGGGACCAATAAAATGACTTTTTCGTGCATGTTCACTGGGTCAAATTTAGGATCATTGGGTCGGAAGAAAAATAAAAAAAAAAAAAAACGAGCAAAACAATAGGCCCTCCCGGTCATCACCGGCTCGGGCCAGCGGCGATAAAGACCCTCGCCTCCCTTGAGAGCATTTTGTGCTTTAAAGCGTAAACTTCACAGTAATGTCAAATAACCAGGCCTGTGCTACTGCTTGAATCTTCTTCTGGCTGGATCCTGCCCTGTGCTGCTGGGGCCTGCTACACCACCTTGTAATTTAGAGTTAAAGGCCTCCACAATCCCTGGTTTTCCTGGGAGCTGTCTGAACTTTTGAAAATAATAGATTATGCTTGGGCTAAGGCGAGAAAAACAAAGTACTGTTTTTTAAAAGAGAGGTGTATTCTAAGAAGATTCTCACATTCAATTCAAAATGGCCGCCTTCCCGTGTGTGATAGGGTGTGGTCACCATTGGCTTTTTTGTTCATAAGCCCATACTGGATCTGTGTACCAAGTTTCATTTGCTTACGACAAACTAAAAATTTCACTTCCTATTGACTTTGTCCACATATTTGTGGCGTTGCTATGGCAACACATTTATAGATAGGGGGTGGTTGTCATTGGCTTTTATGCTCGTCATGACATAAGAGATGTGTGTACCAAATTTGAAGTCTCTATGACAAACTAAATTCTTGGGTCCCATTATAAGTTTGTAGGGGGCGCTGGAGAGACATTTCTAAAGATAACCCTTTTATTTACATATTTTTGTGTTCAGGTCATGAATGTGCACAAACGCCTTTTTGGGTCCAACTCGATCCGAAAAGGCGTTTGAGAGATAAAGACATTTTATTTTCACAAAAATGGCCACCTTGTTACAGGCTTGCCACACCCATACCCGATAAGATATCAACAACAAAGTTATAACTTTGGTTGGCACACGTGTCTAGATGATACTCACCAAATCTGGGGCCATTTAGATTAAAACACGATGAGTTGAATCATTTTGCGCGGAGTGCGATTTTAGTGGCGCGTTTCACCCCATGGCGGACTTCCTGTTGAGTTTAGGGTGTGGCTGTCATAGACTTTCCTGTTTGCCCTGAGGTGTCCTATGGATGTACCAAGTTTCATTTTCTACGTTGGAAAAAGTTACTTTCACTTTCCATAGGCCCAATGTATTTTGACTTTTCTAGGGGTCGCCACTGAGTCATTTTTCATATTTTTCTTGCGGACTTCATTTCTATAAATTTTTGGGCTTGAATTTTGGGCAAAGTTTCCTGAGTTTTTGCATGTTCAGGGGGTCAAATTTGCCCTCAAAGAGCAGAAGAAGAATAATAATAATAATAACGGACGCTATCAGAAATAATAGACCCTTCCGGTTATCACCGCTCGGTCTAATTAAAGCCGCATAGCGGCGATAAAGACCCTCGCCTCCCTTGAGACCGCGGGAATCATGTACTCGGAGGATTGCATTTTGTGCTTTAAAGCGTAAACTTCACAGTAATGTCAAATAACCAGGCCTGTGCTACTGCTTGAATCTTCTTCTGGCTGGATCCTGCTTCATCACCTCGGGCCTGTGCTACTGCTGGGGCCTGCTACACCACCTTGTAATTTAGAGTTAAAGGTCTCCACAATCCCTGGTTTTCCTGGGAGCTGTCTGAACTTTTGAAAATAATAGATTATGCTTGGGCTAAAGCGAGAAAAACAAAGTACTGTTTTTAAAGAGAGGTGTATTCTAAGGCAAATCAGATATTCAATTCAAAATGGCCGCCTTCCTGTGTGTGATAGGGTGTGGTCACCATTGGCTTTTTGTTCATAAGCCCATACTGGATGTGTGTACCAAGTTTCATTTGCTTACGACAAACTAAAATTTTCACTTCCTATTGACTTTGTCCACATATTTGGGGCGTTGCTATGGCAACACATTTATAGATAGGGGTGGTCACCATTGGCTTTTTGTTCATAAGCCCATACTGGATGTGTGTACCAAGTTTCATTTGCTTACGACAAACTAAAATTTTCACTTCCCATTGACTTTGTCCACATATTTGGGGCGTTGCTATGGCAACACATTTATAGATAGGGGTGGTTGTCATTGGCTTTTATGTTCGTCATGACATAAGAGATGTGTGTACCAAATTTGAAGTCTCTATGACAAACTAAATTCTAAGCTCCCATTATAAGTTTGTAGGGGGCGCTGGAGAGCCATTTCTAAAGATAAACCTTTTATTTACATATCTTTGTGTTCAGGTCATGAATGTGCACAAACGCCTTTTGGGTCCAACTCGATCCGAGAAGGCGTTTGAGAGTTAAGAGACATTTTATTTTCACAAAAATGGCCACCTCGTTACAGGCTTGCCACACCCATACCCGATAAGATATCTACAACAAAGTTATAGCTTTGGTTGACATACGTGTCTAGATGATACTCACCAAATTTGGGGCCATTTAGATAAAAAACGATGAATTGAATCATTTTGCGCGAGGAGTGCGATTTAGGTGGCATGCGTTCCACCACCAGGCGGACTTCCTGTTGACTTTAGGGTGTGGCTGTCATAGACTTTTATATTTGCCCTAAGGTGTCCTATGGATGTACCAAGTTTCATTTTTCTACGTTGGAAAAAGTTACTTTCACTTTCCATAGGCCCAATGTATTTTGACTTTTCCAGGGTCGCCACTGAGTCATTTTTCATATTTTTCTTGCGGACTTCATTTCAATAAATTTTTAGCCGGGCTTGAATTTTGGGCAAAGTTTCCTGAGTTTTCGTGCATGTTCAGGGTCAAATTTGCCCTCAAAGAGCAGAAGAAGAATAATAATAATAATTAAAGCCATAGCGGCGATAAAGACCCTCGCCTCCCTTGAGACGCGGGAATCATGTACTCGGAGGATTGCATTTTGTGCTTTAAAGCGTAAACTTCACAGTAATGTCAAATAACCAGGCCTGTGCTACTGCTTGAATCTTCTTCTGGCTCACCTCGGGCCTGTGCTACTGCTGGGGCCTGCTACACCACCTTGTAATTTAGAGTTAAAGGTCTCCACAATCCCTGGTTTTCCTGGGAGCTGTCTGAACTTTTGAAAATAATAGATTATGCTTGGGCTAAAAGAAAAACAAAGGACTGTTTTTAAAAGAGAGGTGTATTCTAAGAAGATTGTCACATTCAATTCAAAATGGCCGCCTTCCGTGTATGATAGGGTGTGGTCACAATTGGCTTTTTGTTCATAAGCCCATACTGGATATGTGTACCAAGTTTCATTTGCTTATGATAAACTAAAATTTTCACTTCCTATTGACTTTGTCCACATATTTGGGGCGTTGCTATGGCAACACATTTATAGATAGGGGTGGTCACCATTGGCTTTTTGTTCATGAGCCCATACTGGATGTGTGTACCAAGTTTCATTTGCTTATGATAAACTAAAATTTTCACTTCCCATTGACTTTGTCCACATATTTGGGGCGTTGCTATGGTAACACATTTATAGATAGGGGGTGGTTGTCATTGGCTTTTATGTTCGTCATGACATAAGAGATGTGTGTACCAAATTTAAGTCTCTATGACAAACTAAATTCTTGGGTCCCATTATAAGTTTGTAGGGGCGCTGGAGAGCCATTTCTAAAGATAACCCTTTTATTTACATATCTTTGTGTTCAGGTCATGAATGTGCACAAACGCCTTTTTGGGTCCAACTTGATCCGAGAAGGCGTTTTAGAGTTAAGACATTTTATTTTCACAAAAATGGCCACCTGGTTACAGGCTTGCCACACCCATACCCGATAAGATATCTACAACAAAGTTATAACTTTGGTTGACACACGTGTCTAGATGATACTCACCAAATTTGGGGCCATTTAGATAAAAACACGATGAGTTGAATCATTTTCGCGAGGAGTGCGATTTTAGTGGCCATGCGTTCCACCCCACACGGCGGACTTCCTGTTGAGTTTAGGGTGTGGCTGTCATAGACTTTTATATTTGCCCTGAGGTGTCCTATGGATGTACCAAGTTTCATTTTTCTACGTTGGAAAAAGTTACTTTCACTTTCCATAGGCCCAATGTATTTTGACTTTTCAGGGTCGCCACTGAGTCATTTTTCATATTTTTTCTTGCGGACTTCATTTCTATAAATTTTCGCGGGCTTGAATTTTGGGCAAAGTTTCCTGAGTTTTCGTGCATGTTCAGGGTCAAATTTGCCCTCAAAGAGTAGAAGAAGAATAATAATTAAAGCCGCAAGCGGCGATAAAGACCCTCGCCTCCCTTGAGACCGCGGGGAATCGTGTACTCGGAGGATCGCATTTTGTGCTTTAAAGCGTAACCTTCACAGTAATGTCAAATAACCAGGCCTGTGCTACTGCTTGAATCTTCTTCTTCTGGCTGGATCCTGCTTCGTCACCTCGGGCCTGTGCTACTGCTGGGGCCTGCTACACCACCTTGTAATTTAGAGTTAAAGTTCTCCACAATCCCTGGTTTTCCTGGGAGCTGTCTGAACTTTTGAAAATAATAGATTATGCTTGGGCTAAGGCGAGAAAAACAAAGGACTGTTTTTTTAAAAGAGAGGTGTATTCTAAGAAGATTCTCACATTCAATTCAAAATGGCCGCCTTCCCGTGTGTGATAGGGTGTGGTCACCATTGGCTTTTTTGTTCATAAGCCCATACTGGATGTGTGTACCAAGTTTCATTTGCTTACGACAAACTAAAATTTTCACTTCCTATTGACTTTGTCCACATATTTGGGGCGTTGCTATGGCAACACATTTATAGATAGGGGGTGGTCACCATTAGCTTTTTTTTTCATAAGCCCATACTGGATGTGTGTACCAAGTTTCATTTGCTTATGATAAACTAAGAATTTCACTTCCCATTGACTTTGTCCACATATTTGGGGCGTTGCTATGGCAACACATTTATAGATAGGGGGTGGTTGTCATTGGCTTTTATGTTCGTCATGACATAAGAGATGTGTGTACCAAATTTGAAGTCTCTATGACAAACTAAATTCTTGGGTCCCATTATAAGTTTGTAGGGGGCGCTGGAGAGCCATTTCTAAAGATAACCCTTTTATTTACATATCTTTGTGTTCAGGTCATGAATGTGCACAAACGCCTTTTTGGGTCCAACTCGATCCGAAAAGGCGTTTGAGAGTTAAGAGACATTTTATTTTCACAAAAATGGCCACCTTGTTACAGGCTTGCCACACCCATACCCGATAAGATATCTACAACAAAGTGATAGCTTTGGTTGACACACGTGTCTAGATGATACTCACCAAATTTGGGGCCTTTTAGATAAAAACACGATGAATTGAATCATTTTGTGCGAGGAGTGCGATTTAGGTGGCCGCACGTTTCACCCCACACGGCGGACTTCCTGTTGACTTTAGGGTGTGGCTGTCATAGACTTTTATATTTGCCCTAAGGTGTCCTATGGATGTACCAAGTTTCATTTTTCTACGTTGGAAAAAAGTTACTTTCATTTTCCATAGGCCAATGTATTTTGACTTTTCTAGGGGTCGCCACTGAGTCATTTTTCATATTATTTCTTTCGGACTTCATTTCTATAAATTTTTCGCCGGGCTTGAATTTTGGGCAAAGTTTCCTGAGTTTTCGTGCATGTTCAGGGGGTCAAATTTGCCCTCAAAGAGCAGAATAATAATAATTAAAGCCATAGCGGCGATAAAGACCCTCGCCTCCCTTGAGACCGCGGGGAATCATGTACTCGGAGGATTGCATTTTGTGCTTTAAAGCGTAAACTTCACAGTAATGTCAAATAACCAGGCCTGTGCTACTGCTTGAATCTTCTTCTGGCCCGTCACCTCGGGCCTGTGCTACTGCTGGGGCCTGCTACACCACCTTGTAATTTAGAGTTAAAGGTCTCCACAATCCCTGGTTTTCCTGGGAGCTGTCTGAACTTTTGAAAATAATAGATTATGCTTGGGCTAAGGCGAGAAAAACAAAGGTACTGTTTTTTAAAAGAGAGGTGTATTCTAAGAAGATTGTCACATTCAATTCAAAATGGCCGCCTTCCGTGTATGATAGGGTGTGGTCACCATTGGCTTTTTGTTCATAAGCCCATACTGGATGTGTGTACCAAGTTTCATTTGCTTATGATAAACTAAAATTTTCACTTCCCATTGACTTTGTCCACATATTTGGGGCGTTGCTATGGCAACACATTTATAGATAGGGGTGGTTGTCACCATTGGCTTTTATGTTCATAAGCCCATGACTGAGATGTGTGTACCAAATTTAATGTCTCTATGACAAACTAAATTCTTGGGTCCCATTATAAGTTTGTAGGGGCGCTGGAGAGCCATTTCTAAAGATAACCCTTTTATTTACATATCTTTGTGTTCAGGTCATGAATGTGCACAAACGTCTTTTTGGGTCCAACTTGATCCGAGAAGGCGTTTTAGAGTTAAGACATTTTATTTTCACAAAAATGGCCACCTGGTTACAGGCTTGCCACACCCATACCCGATAAGATATCTACAACAAAGTTATAACTTTGGTTGACACGTGTCTAGATGATACTCACCAAATTTGGGGCCATTTAGATAAAAACACGATGAGTTGAATCATTTTGCGCGAGAGTGCGATTTTAGTGGCAGCGTTCCACCCCACACGGCGGACTTCCTGTTGAGTTTAGGGTGTGGCTGTCATAGACTTTTATATTTGCCCTGAGGTGTCCTATGGATGTACCAAGTTTCATTTTTCTACGTTGGAAAAAGTTACTTTCACTTTCCATAGGCCCAATGTATTTTGACTTTTCAGGGGTCGCCACTGAGTCATTTTTCATATTTTTCTTGCGGACTTCATTTCTATAAATTTTTCGCGGGCTTGAATTTTGGGCAAAGTTTCCTGAGTTTTTCGTGCATGTTCAGGGGTCAAATTTGCCCTCAAAGTAGAAGAAGAATAATAATAATAATAACGGACGCTATCAAATAATAGACCCTTCCGGTTATCACCGGCTCGGGTCTAATAATAATAATAACGGGCGCTATCAAAAATAATAGACCCTTCCGGTTATCACCGGCTCGGGTCTAATAATAATAATAATAATCAGTGGTGGACAGTGCAGTAAATGTAATTCGTTACTGTACTTAAGTAGATTTTTCACAGTATCTGTACTTTACTAAGTATTTCCATTAAGGGATACTTTTACTTTACTTCACTACATTTCAACGTCAAATATCTTACTTTTTACTCAAGTACATTTTGCAAAATTAGTAGTTCCTTGTGTTTCCGTTAAATATTTTTGTAGAAAGACCTCAAAGAGCGTCTCAGTGGGAGTGTCAGGACCGGCTCAATAGAAGCCTCATTCTCTACCTTCGAGCTGATAAACATGAAAATAACAAATAAAAATACACCTGTGATGAAGCTTTGGTATTAGTAATGGCTGACTCTGATTCTGAGGAGAACATCTACCTTTAGAGTCTTTTCAGCCGAGTGAAAGTGAGAATGGCGAGAGTGAGTCGTCTGTGACTTGGACACAGCGCAGCTGCTCGTGCCTTTTCAGCGTCTCTCATAAAGCACGCTGTTTTTCCCACATTTTACCAAACATCAGTGAAAGAAAGCGGGAGGAAACTAGTCGTGAAGGATGTTGGAAAGGGAAGACCTGCAGCTTTACCTTTAGCACCTGCAGCTTTACCTTTAGCACAGGTGATAGAAGCCGGGCTGTTGTTCATCCTGAGAATACACTAATCAAAGCAGCGATCGTAATAAAAGTGATGGCTGTGTGCTGTACTAAAAACTACTAACTATGCCACATGGATGGATAAGAAAGATAAAGCAACTGCAACCACACACATACAGTACATGTGTATATTTCTCATAACTATTTGCATACGTTTTACTAGTTATGGTTTATTAGAAGTTGTAGTTATTCTTTATTTCAGAAAAAGAAAAAAAAAACTATTCTAATATGTTCATTAGTGTGTAAGTACTGAAAAAAACATAACCGCCAATATATAATGTCATAGTATGCAAATTATATGCAAATTAGTTGCTTAAAATTTATTTACTTAAATACTTTGGGTCATACCTGACATTTTTCTAGTTCAGAGTAGGACTCTATCTCTTATCATTTTCAAACCACAGCCTTTTGAAATTTGGATCTCAAAAATCTGTATTTTTTAAATAATTCCTGGCGCCTAAAGGGGGCAAGAGACTGACAAAAATTATAAGGGCATTATCGCCTAGTACTTGGATACTTAAGTACATTTGAAGGCAAATACTTTTGTACTTTTACTCAAGTGAAAGTTAAAAGGGAGTACTTTTACTTTTACTGAAGTAATATTTTACCTAGTGTATCTGTACTTTAACTCAAGTACTTGGTTTGTGTACTTCGTCCACCACTGATAATAATAATAACGGACGCTATCAGAAATAATAGACCCTTCCGGTTATCACCGGCTCGGTGCATTTTGTGCTTTAAAGCGTAAACTTCACAGTAATGTCAAATAACCAGGCCTGTGCTACTGCTTGAATCTTCTTCTGGCTGGATCCTGCTTCGTCACCTCGGGCCTGTGCTACTGCTGGGGCCTGCTACACCACCTTGTAATTTAGAGTTAAAGGCCTCCACAATCCCTGGTTTTCCTGGGAGCTGTCTGAACTTTTGAAAATAATAGATTATGCTTGGGCTAAGGCGAGAAAATCAAAGTACTGTTTTTTAAAAGAGAGGTGTATTCTAAGGCAAATCAGATATTCAATTCAAAATGGCCGCCTTCCCGTGTGTGATAGGGTGTGGTCACCATTGGCTTTTGTTCATAAGCCCATACTGGATGTGTGTACCAAGTTTCATTTGCTTACGACAAACTAAAATTTTCACTTCCTATTGACTTTGTCCACATATTTGGGGCGTTGCTGTGGCAACACATTTATAGATAGGGGTGGTCACCATTGGCTTTTTTGTTCATAAGCCCATGCTGGATGTGTGTACCAAGTTTCATTTGCTTATGATAAACTAAAATTTTCACTTCCCATTGACTTTGTCCACATATTTGGGGCGTTGCTATGGCAACACATTTATAGATAGGGGGTGATTGTCATTGGCTTTTATGTTCGTCATGACATAAGAGATGTGTGTACCAAATTTCATGTCTCTATGACAAACTAAATTCTTGGGTCCCATTATAAGTTTGTAGGGGCGCTGAGAGCCATTTCTAAAGATAACCCTTTTATTTACATATTTTTGTGTTCAGGTCATGAATGTGCACAAACGCCTTTTTGGGTCCGACTTGATCCGAGAAGGCGTTTTAGAGTTAAGAGACATTTTATTTTCACAAAAATGGCCACCTCGTTACAGGCTTGCCACACCCATACCCGATAAGATATCTACAACAAAGTTATAACTTTGGTTGACATACGTGTCTAGATGATACTCACCAAATTTGGGGCCATTTAGATAAAAACACGATGAGTTGAATCATTTTGCGCGAGGAGTGCGATTTTAGTGGCCGCGCGTTCCACCCCACATGGCGGACTTCCTGTTGAGTTTAGGGTGTGGCTGTCATAGACTTTTATATTTGCCCTGAGGTGTTCTATGGATGTACCAAGTTTCATTTTGCTACGCTGGAAAAAAGTTACTTTCACTTTCCTTAGGCCCAATGTATTTTCACTTTTCAGGGTCGCCACTGAGTCATTTTTCATATTTTTCTTGCGGACTTCATTTCTATAAATTTTTGGGCTTGAATTTTGGGCAAAGTTTCCTGAGTTTTCGTGCATGTTCAGGGGGTCAAATTTGCCCTCAAAGAGTAGAAGAAGAATAATAATAACGGACGCTATCAAAAATAATAGACCCTTCCGGTTATCACCGCTCGGTCTAATAATAATAATAACGGACGCTATCAAAATAATAGACCCTTCCGGTTATCACCGCTCGGTCTAATAATAATAATAATAATAATAACGGACGCTATCAGAAATAATAGACCCTTCCGGTTATCACCGTCGGTCTAATAATAATAACGGACGCTATCAGAAATAATAGACCCTTCCGGTTATCACCGCTCGGTCTAATAATAATTAAAGCATAGCGATAAAGACCCTCGCCTCCCTTGAGACCGCGGGAATCATGTACTCGGAGGATTGCATTTTGTGCTTTAAAGCGTAAACTTCACAGTAATGTCAAATAACCAGGCCTGTGCTACTGCTTGAATCTTCTTCTGGCTGGATCCTGCTTCATCACCTCGGGCCTGTGCTACTGCTGGGGCCTGCTACACCACCTTGTAATTTAGAGTTAAAGGTCTCCACAATCCCTGGTTTTCCTGGGAGCTGTCTGAACTTTTGAAAATAATAGATTATGCTTGGGCTAAGGCGAGAAAAACAAAGTACTGTTTTTAAAAGAGAGGTGTATTCTAAGGCAAATCAGATATTCAATTCAAAATGGCCGCCCGTGTGTGATAGGGTGTGGTCACCATTGGCTTTTTTGTTCATAAGCCCATACTGGATGTGTGTACCAAGTTTCATTTGCTTACGACAAACTAAAATTTTCACTTCCTATTGACTTTGTCCACATATTTGGGGCGTTGCTATGGCAACACATTTATAGATAGGGGGTGGTTGTCATTGGCTTTTATGTTCGTCATGACATAAGAGATGTGTGTACCAAATTTCATGTCTCTATGACAAACTAAATTCTTGGGTCCCATTATAAGTTTGTAGGGGGCGCTGGAGAGCCATTTCTAAAGATAACCCTTTTATTTACATATTTTTGTGTTCAGGTCATGAATGTGCACAAACGCCTTTTTCGTCCAACGCGATCCGAGAAGGCGTTTGAGAGTTAGAGACATTTTATTTTCACAAAAATGGCCACCTCGTTACAGGCTTGCCACACCCATACCCGATAAGATATCTACAACAAAGTTATAACTTTGGTTGACACACGTGTCTAGATGATACTCACCAAATTTGGGGCCATTTAGATAAAAACACGATGAGTTGAATCATTTTTGCGAGGACTACGATTTTAGTGGCAGCGTTCCACCCACACGGCGGACTTCCTGTTGAGTTTAGGGTGTGGCTGTCATAGACTTTTATATTTGCCCTAAGGTGTTCTATGGATGTACCAAGTTTCATTTTTCTACGTTGGAAAAAAGTTACTTTCACTTTCCATAGGCCAATGTATTTTGACTTTTCTAGGGGTCGCCACTGAGTCATTTTTTCATATTATTTCTTGCGGACTTCATTTCTATAAATTTTTCGCCGGGCTTGAATTTTGGGCAAAGTTTCCTGAGTTTTCGTGCATGTTCAGGGGGTCAAATTTGCCCTCAAAGAGCAGAATAATAATAATAATAATAATAATAACGGACGCTATCAGAAATAATAGACCCTTCCGGTTATCACCGGCTCGGGTCTAATAATAATTAAAGCCGCAAGCGGCGATAAAGACCCTCGCCTCCCTTGAGACCGCGGGGAATCATGTACTCGGAGGATTGCATTTTGTGCTTTAAAGCGTAAACTTCACAGTAATGTCAAATAACCGGGCCTGTGCTACTGCTTGAATCTTCTTCTGGCTGGATCCTGCTTCATCACCTCGGGCCTGTGCTACTGCTGGGGCCTGCTACACCACCTTGTAATTTAGAGTTAAAGGCCTCCACAATCCCTGGTTTTCCTGGGAGCTGTCTGAACTTTTGAAAATAATAGATTATGCTTGGGCTAAAGGCGAGAAAAATTAAAGTACTGTTTTTAAAAGAGAGGTGTATTCTAAGGCAAATCAGATATTCAATTCAAAATGGCCGCCCGTGTGTGATAGGGTGTGGTCACCATTGGCTTTTTTGTTCATAAGCCCATACTGGATGTGTGTACCAAGTTTCATTTGCTTACGACAAACTAAAATTTTCACTTCCCATTGACTTTGTCCACATATTTGGGGCGTTGCTATGGAAACACATTTATAGATAGGGGTGGTCACCATTGGCTTTTTGTTCATAAGCCCATGCTGGATGTGTGTACCAAGTTTCATTTGCTTATGATAAACTAAAATTTTCACTTCCCATTGACTTTGTCCACATATTTGGGGCGTTGCTATGGCAACACATTTATAGATAGAGGGTGGTTGTCATTGGCTTTTATGTTCGTCATGACATAAGAGATGTGTGTACCAAATTTGAAGTCTCTATGACAAACTAAATTCTTGGGTCCCATTATAAGTTTGTAGGGGCGCTGGAGAGCCATTTCTAAAGATAACCCTTTTATTTACATATTTTTGTGTTCAGGTCATGAATGTGCACAAACGCCTTTTGCGTCCAACGCGATCCGAGAAGGCGTTTGAGAGTTAAAGACATTTTATTTTCACAAAAATGGCCACCTCGTTACAGGCTTGCCACACCCATACCCGATAAGATATCTACAACAAAGTTATAACTTTGGTTGACACACGTGTCTAGATGATACTCACCAAATTTGGGGCCATTTAGATAAAAACACGATGAGTTGAATCATTTTGCGCGAGGAGTGCGATTTTAGTGGCGCGTTCCACACATGGCGGACTTCCTGTTGAGTTTAGGGTGTGGCTGTCATAGACTTTTATATTTGCCCTAAGGTGTTCTATGGATGTACCAAGTTTCATTTTTCTACGTTGGAAAAAGTTACTTTCACTTTCCATAGGCCAATGTATTTTGACTTTTCTAGGGTCGCCACTGAGTCATTTTCATATTATTTCTAGCGGACTTCATTTCTATAAATTTTTAGCGGGCTTGAATTTTGGGCAAAGTTTCCTGAGTTTTCGTGCATGTTCAGGGGTCAAATTTGCCCTCAAAGAGCAGAATAATAATAATAATAATAATTAAAGCCGCAAGCGGCGATAAAGACCCTCGCCTCCCTTGAGACCGCGGGGAATCATGTACTCGGAGGATTGCATTTTGTGCTTTAAAGCGTAAACTTCACAGTAATGTCAAATAACCGGGCCTGTGCAACTGCTTGAATCTTCTTCTGGCTGGATCCTGCTTCGTCACCTCGGGCCTGTGCTACTGCTGGGGCCTGCTACACCACCTTGTAATTTAGAGTTAAAGGTCTCCACAATCCCTGGTTTTCCTGGGAGCTGTCTGAACTTTTGAAAATAATAGATTATGCTTGGGCTAAGGCGAGAAAATCAAAGTACTGTTTTTAAAAGAGGTGTATTCTAAGGCAAATCAGATATTCAATTCAAAATGGCCGCCTTCCCGTGTATGATAGGGTGTGGTCACCATTGGCTTTTTTGTTCATAAGCCCATGGTGGATGTGTGTACCAAGTTTCATTTGCTTACGACAAACTAAAATTTTCACTTCCCATTGACTTTGTCCACATATTTGGGGCGTTGCTATGGCAACACATTTATAGATAGGGGGTGGTTGTCATTGGCTTTTATGCTCGTCATGACATAAGAGATGTGTGTACCAAATTTGAAGTCTCTATGACAAACTAAATTCTTGGGTCCCATTATAAGTTTGTAGGGGGCACTGGAGAGCCATTTCTAAAGATAACCCTTTTATTTACATATCTTTGTGTTCAGGTCATGAATGTGCACAAACGCCTTTTTGGGTCCGACTTGATCCGAGAAGGCGTTTTAGAGTTAAGAGACATTTTATTTTCACAAAAATGGTCACCTCGTTACAGGCTTGCCACACCCATACCCGATAAGATATCTACAACAAAGTGATAGATTTGGTTGACACACGTGTCTAGATGATACTCACCAAATTTGGGGCCATTTAGATTAAAACACGATGAGTTGAATCATTTTGCGCGAGGAGTGCGATTTTAGTGGCCGCGCGTTCCACCCCACATGGCGGACTTCCTGTTGACTTTAGGGTGTGACTGTCAAAGACTTTTATATTTGCCCTGAGGTGTCCTATGGATGTACCAAGTTTCATTTTTTTACGTTGGAAAAAAGTTACTTTCACTTTCCATAGGCCCAATGTATTTTGACTTTTCCAGGGGTCGCCACTGAGTCATTTTTCATATTTTTCTTGCGGACTTCATTTCTATAAATTTTTCGCGGGCTTGAATTTTGGGCAAAGTTTCCTGAGTTTTCGTGCATGTTCAGGGGGTCAAATTTGCCCTCAAAGAGCAGAAGAAGAATAATAATAATAATAATAATAATAACGGACGCTATCAGAAATAATAGACCCTTCCGGTTATCACCGGCTCGGGTCTAATAACGGACGCTATCAAAAATAATAGACCCTTCCGGTTATCACCGGCTCGGGTCTAACAAACTGTGTCTCTCTTTCTCTCTACACAAAGGTCAAGGCAGAGAGCCGTCCTCCCAGAGCCGGGGTCGGCTCCAGGTTTCTTCTTGTCATGGGTTGTGTCAAGTGTTTTGCTCAGGATTTTCTCTCTAAACTAACTTCTTTGGACTAGACCTGTTCTAATTGCAGTGTCATGAGACAACATTGTTGTGATTTGGTGATATAGGAATGAACTGACTTGAATTACTCTTGCTTTGTAGTACAGCCTAGTTCTTCTTCTTCTTTGGTCTGTTCCCCTCAAAGGTCTCCACAGTGACTCATCTGCCTACTTGTCCCTTTCCTCTGCTCTTCTTCTCTCAGACAAACTACCTTCATGTCTCCTTCACTATATCCATAAACCTCCTCTTTGCTCTTTCTCTAGACCTCCTCCTCGCAGCTCTATCCTCAACATCTTTTCTCCTCTGAGCACATCTTTATGTCCTAAACATCTGACCTGAGCTGTCTGTGATGGAATTATTCCTGATCTTTTCCATCCTGGTCATTCCCAAAGAGAACCTCCACATCGTCAGCTCTGCTCTTTCCAGCTCCTCCTCCTGTCTTTTGAATGGATGACCTCAGCAGAAGTGGAAATGGAAATGACTATCTTGTCATATTCTGTGAATAATATTTTAGAGAGACTATAAAGCACAACATCTGTGTTTTAAATAATTGTTAGGGAAACTATATATTTGCTGTTGTTATAACATTGTGCTGCTGTCGCCATCATCTCTCTCACTGATCTGAACTAAAAAATATTTTAACAATAATGAACTAATGTGCACTGCTTCAGCAAAGACAAAGGTTTATAACTTCACTGATAAATCGGACTTCCTGTCCACAGCTGCACCTGTTGCATTATTGAAACCAAAATGTGTCCTAGCCTCGTGCCTTATGTAAAAATGTTCATGTTTCTATCCTTTCACATGCTTTACCACATTATTCAGTGACTGTGCGTCAACATTTCTGAGAAGACCTGATGAATGATGCATTTAGCAGCAAAGCACAGGACAGTGATACAATTGGCTGCCTAACAGACGCAAGCGACCACCGCGGGCCATCGGGGGGGTTGGAGGTCATCCTGGTGGAAACATAAAACAGGGTGTGAGTGAAGTGAGCAGTGGTATTGTGATGTGGTTCCTGAGTGGAGACATGTGGCTGCTGGCTGTGCTGACTGTGTGTGGGCTGCTGCTGGGACAGTATGGGGGCTGTCTGGGGGCACCTCTGCACCGACACGACTCTGCACAGAGGACATCTGCAACAGGTACGACACGCACATCATACACAAACCTTTCTTTGGAGAAGGATGACTGCACTCTACAGAAGCGTATATTTATTTATACTTGTTATTACGTAGCAAGAGAACTTAGCACTTACAACTACAACTTACAAGACTTTACAAGACTGTGGAGATGCCCAAAGAAAATGGCTAATCAATATGCAAAAAGTTTATCAAATTTCTTTTTACTGACCTGGCAGCAATATGTTTGTGTTCAACAAAGAGAAAAAAAGGTTCAGTCTTTTAGTACTCACACATTCTTCTCTGTGTTTATACCAGTCTGATCAATACAGTCCAAAATCGAATTCATTCACAAATTGCAAGGATTTTTTTTTTCTCTTTTTAGTTTGATAATTGAGCTAGGATTATGTGTTGTTGGGTGAGTAGAAACAGAAGTCGCACTGTTATTTTCACATAAACTATACTTCTTGTCATCACCCTCATCATGCCCTCCATATCTCCAAACAAAAATCTGAAACTGGCTTGTCCAGTCTCCAAACACCAAAGACAGAAACTCTGAAGCAGACAAGCGTTTTGATGCCAATTAGAGTCTTTATTGTTACAATAACCGACCCGAGCACGCTATCCCCTGCCGTACCGATCTGCCGAGCGCAGAACTCTGGTTTTATATATGAAAAGAAACTTCATGAACCTTAGACTGAGAAAACCCATCCTTCTGGTGAGACTGACCATCCCCTCTGACCTACCTCTTGACCTTTGTCTCCTCGTGCCTGGTACCTTTGTCTCTGTACTAACCGCCTCTTGTATGTGTGTGTGTGTGTTAATATAGTTCTGTCATGTGCTCTGACATCATTGGTTTATCTCTTCCATTCATAAATTGTTAATAATCTTATTGAATACTTTGATCATTATTGATCTCATACCACACTTGATTATAATAAACCATAGAAAAGCATAAACTCATAAGGCACATAATGTGAATGCATGCATATTAAGTGACCAAATAAGTATATAGACCTAAGAGCATAGAACATTAAAAATATGATACTATATTTTTTTTCATCACTAAGCCCAGCTGGTGTTGACAGATCCTGGATCTGCAGATTATTATTTTTTTTTTCCTGGTTAAAGGGAAATGTCATCAGGGCTAGCTCAAGAAGGATCTGCTCAGTGCCTTGAATATATCAGAATCTGCTTTATGTAGAACATACAAGGAATTTGGTTCCTGCAGCTGTTCTGTCATTCTGGTACAAGACAATTACAATTTGTAGTATAAGCGATATTAGTGCATGAAAATAGTTGAATTTACCTGGTGACGTTATGTGGTCTTGTGTATGTCAGGTCCAGCTGTGCGGGACTTGTTGCCAGAGGAGGCCAGCCTTTGTGTCTCAGAGAACGAGGAGAGGCAGCTGCTGTGCAACGACCGGCGCGGCCACTTCAACTTCAACCCGTTTGGGCTGCGCTTCGGCAAACGCCAGAGCAGTTACAACAGCCAAACCCTGCGCCACGCCACCACCAACTACCTGCCCCCCTCTCTGTTCAGCACAGAGCTCCTGCCCACCTGAGGCTGCCCACCTGAGGCTGTTCTGTGGTGAAAGAACAATGTCATGCACTACAACACTTCTGTAGCACTGTGTAAAATGATTTTGTTCTAAAATATTATAAAACTGTTTTTAATGTGAATTACTGATTTCCATGTTCTTATAATAAAAATACAGTGTATAATAATAAAGGAATGCTTTGTAAAAACACTTCTCAGTTCAGTGTCATTCTGAACAGTGACTGAAATAGATAAGTAAAGGTGGGATGAGTCCGGAACATTTCCCCAGAGAGGTGTCTGAGCCACCTCAGCTGCCTCCTCTCGATATGGAGGAGCAGCGGCTCTACTTTGAGCTCCTCCCGAGTGACCGAGCTCCTCACCTTATCTCTAAGGGAGCCCCCCGCCACCCTGCGGAGAAAACTCATTTCAGCCGCTTGTATCCGGGATCTTGTTCTTTTGGTCATGACCCAAAGCTCATGTCCATAGGTGAGAGTAGGAACGTAGATTGACCGGTAAATCGAGAGCTTTGCCTTACAGCTCAGCTCCTTCTTCACCACGACAGACCGGTACATCGACCGCATCACTGCACTGATCCGTCTGTCAACCTCTTGGTATTTCCCTGGAGAAGCTCAAGGAAGTGTCTGGGGAGAGTCTTGGTGTCTCTGCTGCTCCCATGACCTGGCCCCGGGTAAGTGGAAGAAAATGGATGTTTTTGCTTCCAAAAAAGTGTATTATATAGCCTAAGCAGAAGAATACAAAAGCACACAACCACAACGTGTATCCCAATTGACCTTTATTGCATATTTTGTTCAACTAATAACAAAACACCAGGTGACAGATCACTAACAGAGAAAAGAGTCCAAACTGTTCATCGAGTAATCAACTAGTGTCCACACAAGAGGTTTTAGCTTCAGATGGCTTGTATTAGATATTGCTGCTTCAGTTGGGACACTCGCAGACTCATTACTGTCCCACACTTTGACAACACTTAACGTTGTGCTTTTGCATATATAAAACGTGAATGATCTTTAAAAAAACATTCACGACATAGCATAGATAAGAGTTCATCAACATGTGCTGGACTGTACCACTCAGATGTTTCAGGTTCTTCTCTGCAGCAGCGTGGTACCAGTTTGGGTTCTATTGCATATGGTCAAATCTAAAGTAACAGACAGGAGTAAAGTTTAAAGGAGTTTAAAGTCAGATCAGATCTGTTCTAATTGTACATTCACACATTATTCTTATGGCAGTGTTGTTGTAGCAGTAGTGCTGTGTGTTCAGAGGTCCTTCAGGTCCTTCTGGATGCCCCACAGAGTGTCAGCGCTCTTCTTGAGCTGGGCCACCTCGCCGTCGGTCAGAGTCATGTTGACCACACTGCTGACACCGCTGCTGTTCAGCACACAGGGTAGAGACAGGAAGACCTCTTCTGAGATGCCGTACATGTTCTGCCAAGACAACAGTGGTTAGACACCGCCAAACAACAGGTTTCAGGAGAACAGTCGATGTGGGTTTAACCTTGACCATGGTGGAGACCGGGTGCACTCGGCTCATGTTCTTGACGATGCTCTCAGTCAGGTCAGCCACGCTTAGACCGATGGCCCAGTTGGTGTAGCCCTTCAGCTTGATCACCTCATAAGCACTGTGAGTGGAGAAAGAACATATGGTTTAACAGTTGAATGAATAAGTAAATAAATAAATAAAACCTTTATAGCCCCGAGGGGAATTTGTTCTGCACCAAGATTGTAAAAAAACAGATACACATTCAACACAACAGACAGGACAGCACAGTGGACATAACACAATTATTAGAAAGCACAGCGAGACAATAAATACAAGAATAAAACAATACAAAATTAGGGATGCACCGATACCACTTTTTTGGAAAACGAGCAGTGCAGTACTTGCATTCAGTACTCGCGATACCAATACCGAGTACTTAATAAAAAAACATGATTTAAATTTACAGGTAACAGCTTTAGTCATATAATTTAACAAAAAAACAAGGCACGGGGCAAACACTGTTTGTCCAAATATCCGTGGTGAAACTAAACGAAGAGGAGGCTTGCAGTAGGCTGTGGATGTGTTTTTTTCACGGAGTCGTGTAGTTTAGGCAGCTCCGTGTCAGTCATGTAGCGGCGGCTTGGGACATCATAACATGGAGGAGGCGCATGAATCCCACATTTTCTACCTCCGAAAGTGGCTGGTCACTCAATGCAATGTACTCGATGATTGCCTGTGTTATTTTCACAGCACGTGGATTGTCTCTGGACATTTTCTCTCGTCTTGCAAGAGTTTGCTGCAGTGTGGGTTGTGTTGGTTTAGAAGCGTGGGTAAACTCTTTATACTCGTTGTCGTGTTGGGATTTTAGGTGCTTGATTAAATTACTTGTGTTAAATGCGCTACCTTTTGAGCCTCCTCTGGACAATTTAGCTGAGCACAATTTGCAGTCCGCCTTTGTTTTGTTTTGTCTTCATTCACTTTGAAATAGTTCCACACGGCTGACATGTCTCGTCTTTCCTTCGTTCTCCCCGCTCTGAGCTGCAGCCGGAGTCTGGGGGCGGGCACTCGGCGCCTGTGATTAAAACCCCTTACACGCCGCTCAAACAGACATTTCTCAGACCGTGGTATCGGCCCCTGGTATCGGGGGACTTTTAGCAATCTGAGTACTTATGAAAATGTGGTATCGAGGCCGATACCAGATACCAGTATCGGTATCGGTGCATCCCTATACAAAATCCAAACAAAGGCATCACAGGAATAACTTCAGAATGTCAGCAGGTCAAGTACAATGTAAAGTACCAAAAAGAATAAAACTTAATCTGAGCGGATTGAGCAGCTGAATACTTCTTGGAACAAAGGATGTGATGCCTCTCTCGGTCCTCATCTGTGGAATCACAGTCAGGTCCAATCATTTTGGCTCTATACACCTAATTTGAGGTATTTACATCCAAATCAGGTGAACAGTGTAGGAACTAGGGCTGAAACGATTCCTCGAGTACCTCGAGTAACTCGATTACAAAAAATATTCGAGGCAAATTCCTCTGCCTCGAAGCTTCTTTTAATTTATTTTTAAGCTCCCGTCAGTTTGTTTCGCAATGATTTTTTTTATGTGACACAGCGCGTTTACGTCACCCACAAAGCGGAAGGAGCATGGGAAGGAGACGGAAGGAGTTAGCGGTGTTTTGATTTGAGGGTGCGCTGCGCGCGTGAGCTGCAAGATGGAAGGGGTTGATAACAATAGCGATGAGCAAAGAAACAGGAGAAAACAACTAAACTGTCCAAGGTTTGGGTTTCATATTAAAACTTAAAGAGAACATTGTGGCGTATGTGTCCATTGCAAGATCGAGCTAGCATACCACAACAGCACGAGGGCCATGCTGCAGCAGCAACAGAGAACCTCCACTCTACTCAGAGACCGGAGCACCGTCACTCGGGACAAGGTCAATTCAATGCAGCATTAAATAAATGTGATTGCTAGTCAAGATGAAGGCTGTTAAATCAAGTATGTTAACTATGTAAAGGACAACCCACGACGGGCAGTACAATTATGTGGAAATATACCGCACGCGGATGCGGAGGGGTTACACCAACAGATTATTTAACAGCAGTTTATACCACGGCTACTTCGTAGCTACCAAAGGACTTAATTTACTGCAAAAAAAGTTGTGATTGGCTTTTACAATAAAGTATACTAGATTATTTATAATGTGAAAACATGCATGTTGGTTATATCATTTACAGTTTTTAAATATACATTTAAATTTATTTTACACACTCATTATCATTAATATTATCCCATGATTGTATATCGAACATAGCATCTTGCTAGTTATCACCAGGATCACATTTTTCTTCAATATTGAGCAGCCATAAAACTAATTATTCTAGTATTCACAAGTATTTAGTTTGATTGCCATGAATAGGATTTATAAATACACATCCATGAACTTGCTGTATAATAATGATATTATAGCTTACTTAGTAATAAATATCAATAATTATATTGTTCACCTCTTTTTCAGTAAATCATCACAGCTTCGTATGAACAGATGTGCGGACAGCTACTTCATGTTCCACTGAGCAGCTGAGTTTTCAGAGAGCATTCCAAGAAGAAGACTTATGTTCAGAACGTTTAGATCTGAAAGTTAAGTTGCATGACTTAAAGGCAGTGTTTTTGTATTATTATTATTATTTTAATGTATGCCTTATTTTTGATACTTTAAAAAGTAATTTGAAAGTAATTAATTTTATTTGTTTTTGCATCTCAGAAAATGCTTTATTTAAAACCCAAAATGAATGGCACTTAAATGCACTTTATTTTTATTGTTCACAGTACAAGTACAGACAGAGAAACAATAGGTAATAACTAAATGTTTATTTTTGATGTATGCATTGCATTTTATGCATTTAAAAAAATAATTAAAATTTTCTTTTAAAAAATGAAATGTAGTTCTTTTTAAGAGACCTAGAGTCTAATTTTCTCTTGCATATTTAATATTGCACTTTAATTAAGTAAAAATAAATTTTATCCGATTACTCGATTAATCGATAAAATATTCGGTAGAATACTCGATTACCAAAATATTCGATTACTACAGCCCTAGTAGGAACTACAACAGTTTGTAGATGTGCCTCCCACTTTTTAAAGTGGCAAAGGAGGCAATGGAACTGGTTCTCTTGTATTTATTGATGATGTGACTGCTGACAAAAGCAGCAGGATGAATCCTGAAGTGTTTCGGGCAATATTGTCTGCTCATATTCAGCCAAATGCTTCAGAACTCATTGGACAGCGCTTCACAGTGCAGATGGACAATGACCTGAAGCATACTGCGAAAGCAACCAGAGTTTTTTAAAGAGAAAGAAGTGGAATGTTATGCAATGGCCAAGTCAATCACCTGAATCCGATTGAGCAGGAGAGGAGGAAGGTGTGTCCGAAGAAGAAGAAGAAGAAGAAGAAGAAGAAGAAGAAGAAGACTATCCAGTCCATCAGGACCAACCAATTTGTTTTGTGTTGATTTTAGAAAACAAATGCTGCACTCCCTTGGATGCTATATTAATAAGAGTGCCCCCAACTCTCCAATCTGTTTTAGTTTCTAATTTGAGGTTGTAGTCAGTTTTGTATTGTGCAAAAAATGTATTTAATTTAGTGAAAAACTCATGCGTATATGCAAAATGGGTCTGTTAAGAGTTTACGCCAGCCATTGTTTTAATTCCACTCCAAGCCTCCTTTCCTTTATTTTCTGTAAGTAACTTAGGATTTGTAATTCCTCTTTGCTTTGGTAATTTCCATTTGAATATTTGTATTTGTTTCACTGTACACCTATCATTTACTTTAAAGGCTGGTTCCTGTTTAATTAAAAGCTTTTTAACATTCATTGTACCTCATCGTTTGGCATTAGCGTACATTTTGGTTTGTTTAGTTCTTTACTGTAAGATTTTTTTTATTAAAAGTGTTTGAGGGCTTCCTAAGTTCCAGGACCTCCAGGACGTGGAGGTGTGTGTGCTCAGTACCTGTCCACCACAGCCTTGTGTGTGGCCTTCCACCCCTCCTTGTCAGCGTCGGTGCCAATCTCAGGGTTAAGATTCTGCAGGTTGACCCCCGCCACGTTGGCTCCACTCCACACAGGAACTGCAGCACAAAGCATTAATACCAGCCATTTAACTGTGAGGCTCTCCCAAATCAGACAAATGAAGAGGAAGCAGGTCATGGGACAGTGTGAGGTTCAGACGCTCTGTAAACCATTACTGTATAACATTTTCACAGAACTGAAGTCACTCAAAATGTTTTAAACAGCCAGGTAATACGTAAAATAACAATAAAACAAATAGGCTACAATTCAGCAAAAATAATTGCAGTCCTTTAAGAGAAGACTTTATCTCACTTTTCCACAGATGTTACTACCCTTTTCATTTGGCCACAAGAGATTTGAGAGACATTTGGCAAATAAAAGTGACTAAAGTCAGTTGTTTTCTGCAGTTTCCTGCAGTGACTGGTGTTTGTTGAAATGGAGACGACAGGGAAATGTTCTTCTCAAAAGGTGGAACATGTTGTGTTTGACAATTGTTGGAACATGTGTGAAAGTGGGACAGTAAATCAGGACACAGTAACATTTCATAGTATGTCACATATGCCCCTCTGACAACTGTAGCTAAAGATATCAAGCAGAATATCTGTATTTTGTTGCCTTGTTGATACTACAAACTACGTATTATAATTTATCTTTGATATCGGCAACAAGTAAAGCCTCTTTCCAGGATTAACTGCCTGTTGTACAAATGTGTGAACTTTAAGGGCCAGATATCATGATGAGGGCCAATACTGGGATATTTTGGTTGATGGCTTTATTCTTCTTGTGTTCTGCTTCACATTTAATTCTAATTCTAGTTTGATTTAGGTTAAATGCCTCATGATCCTTCTAGTGTCCTGACTACTGGTGTGACCACTTGCTTGCAGTTGTGTGTTCTATGTAAAGACCTAAAGTCACATTTCCACTTGTATGCTGAATGTAAAGAGTTTTTCCTGACCAAATATATGGTACCATGTTTAAAGAAGACTGGTCCACATACATGCTTGTCAGATCAGTGTTTAAGCCAGCGTGCCTTCTGTTCTTCGTCAATATTAATCTGTCATTACATTGTCAGATATTTCTCTATTCCTGAGATTCACCTTATCGTTAATCTGATGATTCTCTCTGAAACTCCTGATAACATACTGTATATCCTCATTTCTCTGCTGCAAACACCCATGCTCCTGTCGCACAATGCTCTCAGTTTCAATTAAAGCAACAGGGAAAGTTTTTGCGTATCTTGTCATGGCAGTATTGAAATGAGCTGCCATTGGCTCAGACACAAACCCTGCACAGGTTTAGTAAATATTCTGCTAAATAAACCACTCCCTCACAAATCAGCGTCCCGGGCACCATAATGTGTTAAACACACAGGACAATATTTGAGCGTATTTCTGTGGTGCTTTATTGACCTCTGGAGTGTGCACTTACCACTTGTGTCTCCGTGCTCACCCAACACCCATCCGTTGAAGGAGCTGGCGTGGATGCCCAGCCGCTCGGCCATCATGTAACGGAAGCGTGCAGAGTCCAGGTTGGTGCCGCTGCCGATGACTCTGTGCTTAGGAAGACCACTGAGCTTCCAGGTCACGTAGGTCAGCACATCCACTGCACAGGGCACACACAGCCGTTAGCTCTGTTAAAGCTGTAAGTGGTCCTACTGAGGGTCAGAGGGGTTACCAGGGTTGGAGACCACGATCAGTGTGCAGTTGGGGCTGTACTTGACGATCTGAGGGATGATGGATTTGAAGACGTTGACGTTTCTCTGCACCAGGTTGAGGCGGCTCTCACCCTCCTGCTGACGGACTCCAGCCGTCACCACCACCAGCCGGGAGTTGGCCGTCACTGCATAGTCTGCAGGGGCACAAAACAAGTTTGGTCAAAAAAAAACATAATGGTAGTGTGTGCACTGAAGCCTCATCTTCACTGAGACACACACATTATTGTACAGTATCCAGGATCAATTATACATTTCAATAACATTCAACACATAACATTCAAACAGAAATGTACTTAAACAATATCAGCATCTTTCTATAAAGAAAGTGCAGATCCTCCTTAGACCTGAGAGGCTTCTTTTAAACAAAGAGGTGCCCAAAGCTACTTCCAGACTTCCTTTAATAGAGGCGTGATCTGAGCAACCCCACCTTTGTCGGCACAGATCTTGGAGGTCTTGAGGAACAAGCTGCCGTGTTGCAGGTCCATCATTTCTCCCTTCAGTCGGTCCTCAACCACATCCACCAGAGCCAGCTCATCACACAGGTCCTGCTCAGCAACAGCACAGTCAGACAGAACAATAAGGTTTAAAAGATACTGTTTTAACAGCACACAAGCTAATAATTACATTAAAAAAAAAATTTTAATCAAATAAAATGTTAATGAGTGTGGGCATGAGTGTTCATTCAGAGTATCTGCAGGTTCTGAGATTTAGATTTAAGACTTTTTAAAACCATCTAAAAATTAAATTTAAGACTAATTTCATAGCAAAACATTTGCAAACAACAGGTAATGTCCAGTCCACGCACCTAACAAACCCACTACGAACGTATAATTTGTTAGTTGGTTCCACTTATTTTGTTCTGCGTGACGTTATTTTAAAATGAAAATAAAATGTTCTTTACGTTGTCAGTTCATTTTTAAAGACCTTTGAAACATGGATTCAAGACTTTAAAATAAATAAATAAAATTAATTTAATTTAATTAAGGCCTTATTTTTACATTGTGGAATTTAATACCTTTTAAGACTTTTTAAGGATCCGCGGATACCCTATTGTTAGAACTTGCTCAAAAAGGCACAAAGTTCAGGCTGGGTCTGAGTTAGAGCAGGCC